>JANHFQ010005524.1:44275-54798 GCA_032468035.1 Aparallactus werneri | reverse complement strand
ACCTTAGCAAATTTAAGATATCTGGACTTCAACTCCCAGAATTCCCCAGCAAGCCATGCTAAGGTTGAGAAACACTGCTCTAAACAATACAGTGACGTGATATTGTGCTTTATGTTCACATGTTTTAGTGATGAAAATTCTGATCCCAATTATTGTAATTAAGCAAGGATCATTTGTACAGTAAATGCTATATCCATTTCTTTAATCTCTTAGAAGTGTGTTTCTCTGAAATATGACAGATGCCTTGGTGGGGAAAAAAGTACACATTGCGAAGCTGCACCAAGGCAATCTTAGTCATACAAGCATCTTAACAATAAATAATAAATTTCTGTTTACTTCCAGGATAGCCTTATAATCAACTGTTTTTTTTTAATTTTCCAAGTCCAGAACTGGTTTTGAAATTATATTACTGGCAGAAAAGAATATATAATACGTAAGAATAAGAAACCTTTCATTTTTGAGTGCAAGATAGAAATAGTAGAATGGATTTTTATTTATTATGCAATAATAGCCAAAGGGGATGTTTCTTCTCTCGTGGGTTCACTGAGAATGGAATAATACTTCAAGTATGGTGCTGCTGTATGGTAAGCCACAACATTTCAACATGATCATAAAAATACTGATTAACAATGCCAAAATTATTAACTGTCATGATGACCCCAAACTGATTTTTTTTCAAATATGAAAAGTAATAAAATTGCATATATTAAATAGTAAACTATACTTTTGTTCGGAAAGGGGACTGTACAGCTATAAATAAATACCATTTACCGGTAAGAGCACTTATAATATTTAATACAACAAGACTGCTGACAAAAAGGGAATTCTATGATGGATCCACAGAACAAAATACCAAGGTATTTACCAGTGGGGAAAAAATGGATTTCTCATTTGGTTATTGCTTTTGTTGTTGTTAGTTGCGAAGTCGCGTTCGACCCATCGCGACCCCATGGACAATGTTCCTCCAGGCCTTCCTGTCCTCTTGGTTATTGCTATCGAACAGTTAAACAAGAATTGATGCAGTATCTTCTAATAAAAAAACGTTTTAAAGTTTTCTCAATATTTTAGTGCAGTAAAGTATTTTGATTCAGCCACTACTTTTAGTGCACCAAATCCCACTTGGGGTCCTAACATTACCTAATAGGAAAGGTATTTTTCTAGGTCATTCCAATTAGAACGTTGCTGAGAAACAGTTTCAGTGATATTGCAACTGATAAATGTAAACGTGGATGGCTTGTAGCAGCTGAAGTAATGCACTGGTGTTATCTACTACTAAATGTCCTAAAATTTCAATTCTATAATTTTTAATATTTTGGAAGAGTGAAATTTAAATCCAATATGAGATTATTGGAACAAATAAAACCAGGCAAAGGCCTTTTTGGTATCAGGAATTCTTCTGTAGGATCAATGCAAAGAAGAAACCTACTGTACATTTATCTTCTGTCTCCAGGGACATGTAATCAATCAATCAATCAATCATCTATCAATCAATCCAGTATTCATTAAATGAGGGAAATTCCAACTAAGCTAATTTAATAGGAAGATGCCCATAACCACTACATTCTACACATTAATGGGTAGAAAAACTCCAGCAACTAAACAAAATGCAAAAGTAGAGCCTTTCTATTGAAAAAAAAATTATATTTTGCATTTATTCAGTTTCACACTGCATAGTTAATAACTTAATTCCCTTACACATCAATACTATGCACATTTAATTGGAGCAGATCCAACCGAACAACATGCATTTTTATCTAAAGTACCTAGTTAAACTACGCAAATCTAAAACAGGTAAACAGTATCAGGTATGCTTAATATTTGGATGGAAAACAACCAGGAAACCCCATGGTTTTATGCTAGACTGGTAAACTGAACATTTTTCCAGAGAATAACAAACCAACCCTATTCAAGAAATCTACTTGGACTGTCAAAATAGATTCAGGAACTGTGCCATGCAGAATTGTGCTATTAACCTGATGTCTTTAGGATCCTATATATTAATAGTTTCTTTTCTCGATATATATTTCCAAGTGCATCTGTCTTACATACACTTATCAAAGAAAGGATGATATTGTAGCACATAGAGCGCTATATTTTAATTGGGGATCTCTATAAATCAAAATTTCTCTGATGCAAAGTTCATTGCATAATGCAGTCATATCAATAAAATTAACACTTACATATATCAAAGTCCTATCTCTCTTTGTACAATGATGTTTAAAAGTTTATGAACTCTTTTGAATTTTCAATAATCCTGCATAAATATGTTCTAAATCATGATCTGCTCTCCAAACAAGTTCTAAAGCTACCAATAGATAAAGAATGTCATATTGATTTAGAAATATTAAAAATTCAAAAGAGTTCACAAACGTTTAAGCAGCGCTGCATTCTTTTTCAGAATGTAGTTATTCATTTAAATAAAAATCTATTCCAAGCAACACCAAAAGTTTGACTATTTAAAAAGATTTGGGAAGAGCCTGAATGTTAATCAGTCATGAATCCAGCTGGTTGGTCTTCTGCTTCTTCGATCATTATCACAGAATTGAAAGATTCTTTAAGGGAGAACTGAATACATTCATGGAGAGTGTGTCTATTAAAACCTATTAGTCTTAAGATTTAATGAGGGCAGTAAGTTTTCCACTGAAAGGTAGTAATATGCTTCAAAATAATTGCAGGGGAACAATGATAGAAGACAGTCTCCATCTTCTGGTATGAACATCCTACAGTTGACTATGTGAAACATAATTATGGATTAGGATGAGCATTGAGTTAATCTAGCAGGGCTATCACTATCACCTACTTTTTTCTTAGAAATTACCAATTTAGAAAATATTCAAGAATAGCTTTCTAACTACCTTTTCTTTTTGAAATCTACAATTACATCACAAGAATTAGGTATGAAACAACAATAAAATCCGCTTTTCCTGTTACCCTTACAGTGTAGGAAGCCATCCGTTTGTGCTGAAATTCTTACATACGGATAGACATCCTTTTGATGGTCAGAAGCCATGCTGAACCTTGGATGACTAAGGATGTCAGACTATATATACCGTGTGTGTGTGTGTGTGTGTACACACATATATACACCCACATATACACATATACATACACATACATATATTATGCCTGTTTATAAAATATGAGCCATTCAAGTCTCAAAATGACATACGAATATTTTGATTTCTTGCAATCACATTCAGAGAAGGATTCAGGATTCTTTTGAGCCAAAAAGGAGATTTGGAAGCTGTATAAGGTCCTTCTGTAAGATGTATGAGTTAGCAAGACCCTAAGAGTTTGTCACTGTTCATTCTTACATAAAAAGGTTTTAAGGAAGTTTTGAAATTAAATTAAGTTTAGAAAATCAGTTTTATGACAAAATGTACAAGGCTTTCTGAAAGTTAGTAACTCTCCACAATGCCCATTTAGAAAACAGGAAAGAAACAGGACAGCAAAAAGAAAAAAGGTTCAAATTTGCCAAGAAATGAAATAACATTTTAAAAAGGAACAGAGAATTTAGTGTTGCTGCACAGTGTTTTTCCCTGTGACATGAAATAAAGCAGCAGGATTAATTTTAAAATAGGAGCACTGTTAAGAAGAGGATACTCTAATGTGACAACAGCATCAGGCTGTGGGTATTACAGCTGGATAATTCTGGAGGGGGCTTGATACCTTGATCGTCCATGACATCAAACAACAGCAGGCACTTAAGCAAGACTGAGGGAGGCAGTCTAACAGACTAGACTGTTGGGTGAGAGAGAAAAAGAAAGCAAATGAGTGAGAGAAAATAATGAAAACACACAGACATAAAAAACAGACAACAGACACAGAATGCACATCACAGTACAAATAATTTAAAAAAACAGGGAGAAGTTGCTATATGCAAACACACCTTTTCCACAGGACATATAATGAATGCAAGAGACGAACAGAAAAAGGACTATTACTTGGATCAACCAATTCAGTGTGTTTACAAGTGGGAACTATACTTAAATTAGCATCATCAAGTCTTAACATGACAAGCACCTCAACCTGCCAGGGAGTACATGTCTGTGCATAACAATACAGAACTAAATCAAAATAATATAGAACTATGCCTACATCAGGTCAAAGAAATTATCTACTGTATATATTTGAGTATAAGCCGAGTTTTTCAGCACCCAAAATGTGCTGAAAAAGTCACCCTCGAGTCGGCTTATACTCAAGTGTATATACGGTATATAGTCCATATTATCTTCTCTGACAACCAGAGAAGGGTCCTGAAGAGTGGTCTTTGAAGTCACCCATACCTGAACTATTGGGGGCTCTATACCTCTGTTTTTCAAAACAACCATGAACATTAGATTAATAGAGCAGTCAAGTAATTTCACAGATTTCCATTTAAATGTGGTGAAATACAATATTTATTATTTTAAAATTATGTCTCAGTTATAAGAATTACAATATAGATTTGAATTTCTATGAAAATGGTTGCCATTGTTACATCAACCAGTACATATCATACATTTTTTCCATCGGAAGCATTTATGTACCTCCTCAGTATACAGTTTTTGATTATCAAGCTTTTAATTAGTACTAAAACTAAAAGGATGTAGAGAACAAAAGCTGAATATTTTTGTCAGGGGCAGATAATCTGCAGAATCAGAGCTACAGGCAGCCTACCCTTCTTGTGGTCCTAGGATTCAGTGGTCTGATTTCTACCTATTTTGAAGAGGAAATGCATGAAAGCTGTAGTCTAAGCTCTAAAATGGGCATATAAGGATTAAAAATGAAACACTTATGAAATTATCCCTGTCCACATGTGACATGGTTCCCATCTACTTAGCCTTCAACTACCCCATGTGTAAACTTTTGGCCATAAAAAAGTTGTTGCTTACTTCATGGTGGAAGGTTCTGCAGAAAATTAATGCTCTCTAGTCCTCTCCATGCCAAATTTCTTGATTTACACCTTTCCCCCACATATTCACCAAAATAAAATGACTTTCCTGGCCTGTTTCTTGTTCTTGCTGAGCTGCCTACATCCACTCTGGACAATGACCAGGTCTTTACCTTACCGATCAAATGAGAAGAAGTAGAGGTGCAACATGAATAGAACAGATTTCGTCTAGAAATGGAAAGCCAAGCATTTAGAGGTTGGAAAACATGCAGCTATGGGAGCCGAGCCACATATTAATGTTTGGGAAGGAAACAGTAACTGATATACAGAGGAAGCTGCTAGAATGGGGCAAGCTGACTATTTATTTATTTATTTATTTATTTATTTATTTATTTATTTATTTATTTATTGTTAACACTTGTATGCTGCCTACCTCCTCGTGACCTCTGGGCAGCTCACAACAATAAATATAGACAATAAAAACATTTAAAAATATCAAAAAATTAAAAACAATCCAAATCTAATAACATTAAGAAGGAGGGAAGGGAGGGATGAGTCAATGATGCATACACCCAATTTTCTTTCTGTAAAATGACCCACTCAGTATTTTAGCTTACTGTTTTGTGCCAAAGCCTCCTGTGCTGATTTATAATGTATAAACTAGCAAAACAAGTATGCTATGAGGGATATTAATTAATTCTAAATTTTTATATATTTACAAGTACTAATGTGCAGGTATATCATTAATGAAAAATTACCTACAAATAGAAAGCTAACATATTTTCACAGTAAAAATCTTTGCGATGTTTTTGTTGAAAAAAGACCCATTCCTGTTTACTGAAACTTTCAAGCAAATTACTACACTGTATGTTACCTTGATGAACAGGTTGCTTACCTGTAATTGGCTCTTTGAATGATCATATGTGCATTCATGCAGTCTTTCTTGGGGATTTTCCAAAAGTGAGAAATATTTTGGTAGGAAAGAAGCTTCACTATTCATGCTTGAGGTTTCTCTTCTACTTCCCCGAGGCAATACAGGCAGGTACAAGAAGCACCAGAATTTATCCAAAATATTCACAAAAAAGGGGAAGGAGGGTGGGTGGGTTGCATGAATGCACTGATGACCTCTTCAAGACCCATAGTTACAGATAATTAACTCTTTTTCTTTATTGAGGTCTCTAAGTGCTTCTCACATATGGATAACTAGCAACCTTATCTTCTAGAAGCAAGTAGCTTATCATTTGAACACCAAAGACAACACATCTCAGCCAAAGATAACATCTGCTCAGGATCAAACTGTCATGCAATAATGCTTGACAAATATCAGTGGATGAGAACATGTATATTTGCACAATTATAGCTAATGCATCACCTTTGGTTCTTCTTGAGCATACTGTACTTGGCAACTCTTATTTGTATACTTGGTTACAATCCTACCTGACTACTGCAATGTGCTCTGGTGAGGCTATCTTTGAAAAGTGACCAGAAATTGGTGCTAGTGCAAAATGCTGTAGCTAGACTGCTAAGCTGCACTGGCTGACAACTGTCTATCAGTCACTATTTAAGGTTACTGTCAAAGATATGTCTGATTATCTAAGGGACTAACTTTCCTATTATGAACCTGAATGGGTACTTCAATAAGGACAGGCCCTTTTGAAGATTCATTGCCACAAGCAAATCAATCTGGTATACAGAAGAGAGATTTCTCCTATGTGTCTTTCAAGCCCTGTAGCATTCCCCTGAATTCCCATCATTTAGGAAAATGGCAAAAACACCTCTTTTGTTAATTGAAATGACTGAGGGTAATCAAAATGAGACTAAATTAAGATGGTGTACAGGTAGTCCATGTTTAGCAAGCACCTCGTATAGTGACCATTCTCTGTTATGATGGTGATGAAAATACAACTTTCTGGCCAATCCTTGCATTTACAACGTTCATAGGTCTTTAAAGCAAAAGAAATTGAAGATTATATAAGAACAATTATAGTTTCCAAGCTTCCAGTCTCAACTGTGGTTGCCAAACAAGGATTATCTGTAGTATCAACCAAGATTAAAACTAGACTGGGATTTAGCATGTTCTGGGAAATAATGCATTCTGCCTGAAAAAGTTGTCTGTAGCTAGCGACTCCTTCATGGCCCACTGAAGTCTTCAGAACTTCAGCTGATAGTAGTTTTAACTACAGAATTGGCATAATTATATTTACTGCATAAGCTGTAGGCTTTTCAAAGTCAACCTGATTTGGGAACAGTTGTAAATGCCTCATCTGCAACATGTAGCAGCCATATTGCTGACTGATGTATCCCATTGGACTATATTATTTTGCTAGTGAATGATCTACACTTGTCACTGTTCAACAAGGTCAGTACCAAGTGATGTTACCTTTCAATTTGGTATTAATATATGAGCCTGTTTAGTTACATGAAAGAGAGACTCAGACAGATTGTAAGCTGCCCAGAGTTACCCTGTGATATGATGGGTAGCCAATAAATTTAATAAATAAAATTCAGAGGAGATGCCTCCTCATCAATATAGGAAGAACATCCTTATAATTCCAAATTGTTCAGCCTTTGAAAAAGTTGACAAATATTTTTTTAATTTATCTTTTTAATGTTAATTCTTCCTGATGTTCAGATATTGTGTTCTCTCTCTCTCTCTCTCTCCCCACTCTCTCTCCATATACATATACATAGATATTTATTTATTTATGTATTTATTTCTAAAATTTATAGGCTGCCCAATTCCCATAGGACTCAGGGCGGCTTACAACAATAAAATACAATATATACAGTTAAACATTTATAATTATATGCTAAAATATTAAAACAGTAAAAAATAGATATAAAATATTGCATGATGTTATCAAAACTCTAGAATTCCTTCCCTCTCTCTAGGTGAACAGCTTCTTTACTATTTTTTTAAAGAAACATCTCAAAATATATCTTTACTCGTTAGATTTTCTTTTAGAGAAGTCATGTCTATTTGGGAGTATATGACATATACAGTAAATGAACTAACTAATTTAATGCTGCATAAGGGACAGGTGTTACAAAGATATGATGTTATCAATTCATTGTGGCACAAATAATTCAAACAAGTAATAGAAGAAAGAAAACAATCACATTGTGTTCACAACGTACATATCAAAGTACAAACAAGGAAAAGCCAATAAAGGAGTGGTCCTGTCATTTATGGTACATTCTACGGGACAATGTGATCACTACAAAACCAGGGTATTTACAAGGGAACAATAGTTCTTTCTATTTGTTCATAAAAGCAGCAAAACCTAACCTAGACAGGTTTTTAAATCAGAGCCTTTGTTTGAAATAGTACCTGAATATCTGCACAGTATCCCCCCCCCCCCCGGGCAAATAAAACTATTCTAAAGAACTCAAACAAGATGCTTTTGGGACAGAACGTTTTAAAAGCTGGTTTATCATTTTCAAATATGGAACATAATTTATTTATTTAACTTATCAACATTTCTGCAATGTTTTCATTTGTTTTTTCAAGACTGCTGTCTCACCTTCTGTTCAATTTCTTCATAATCACCTTGGTAACTTCCATAGATTGTGGTGGATGAAGATGAAAATGTTGGATCCTGAGAATAGTATTGAGAACTTCTATAGCCATCTCTCCGAAGTTTGTCACATTCTGTAAGTGTGAGGGAAATATAAGAAAAAGATACCATTAACCGTTGTTGAATTACACATAAATTCCAAACAAGATGTACAAATAGTTTCAAGGAGAACTCACTCATCTATAACTAATTTTATCCTCTTTAATAGTTGAAAAGAAGAAAATATGGCTAACTGATGTGGCAATGTCAAGAGATAGAAGAACTGAAGATCACAAAGTATCAAAATCTGAAAACCGAAGTTGAAAGTTTATGGCATAAACTGACTGTGGTGGTCCCAGTCCATAAACTGGCTATGGTAGTACCATACAAAAAAAACAACAACCCTCAATGGCACTTAGAAAACCTACTAATTGATAATAGCTCCCATCTGTCAATTACAAAAGGCCACACTGCTTGGTTCTGCACATATTATGCTAATACATTATAGTTTAAATTTGTATTTATTTATTTTATTTATTTATACTCAAATTTATATACCGCACCTTCTCCTGAGACTCAGGGTGGTTTACAGGGCGAGAATAAAACCATAACAATAAATAACAATTAAAATTAAATTAAATTGATACGGCCCTATTAAAAACAGTTAAAATTTAAAACCCACCCCATTACAAAACACACAGTGCCTGACTAGTTGAAATTTAAGATGCCTATGAACACAAAATCACTTAGCTCTTTAAAGATATATGGGATCATTCAGATCATTAAATAGAAACCTCTGCTATTGCGTTTGATTAAAAGTTATCAGAGCTACATTGTTCATACAGAAGTAAAATACAGAGGTATCTGCAAAGTTTGTCACAATGCAGGGTTTGCACTTTTTGTACATATGTTGCAATACCTTATTAAAATCCTACAGGGGAAAATTTATGGCAGAAAAAAAGCTCCTAGTTCCCACGTAATATTTATCAATGATGATTAAAAACAAGAAAATATTTTTCTTTCTCTCTCTCTCTCTCTCCTTCTCAACACACACACACACACACACACACACACACAGTATAAAATTCCACCCCAATCAAATTTGGGATTTTTCTAATCTCAGTTTATTCATGAACTCTTATTTGGTTTCTCTATTCTTTCACAAAAGCAGCCAAGCAAGCACGATTTAAAGAAAAGCAAATTCAAATATGCTATAAGTCAATTCCTTGAAACATAAAACTGTTTTGACTGAGACCAGCAACTGAATTCCATCTGAGAAAGATATTAATTGCAATCTTCCGAACAGAGTAGAATAGCAAGCTCTGCAATTAAATTAAAGGTGCAGGATTATGCCAGATAACCATGCTAGGCTGTTTTCTCATCATCTCCTGAATTCATCATGTTACACAGTTACTTATCTCTCTTAAATAATGAAGGAAACTCAAAACGTCTAGCAAATGGAGCTTGCCTTTGTTAACAAAGAGCATATTGCAAGCAGCAAAGAATACAGTGGCAGAATCTTTTATTACATAGATTATGAAGATTATGCAGTTCTGAAAGCCACCTGTAGAATTGTAAATGCTGTTTTTAAAAACACCTTTTTCTGGTGTAATTGTTGATTGTCCCCATGCAGCCTATTTCAAAGAAGGTTCATTTGGTAAAATGCTGAAGTCTGGTTTTGCATGTAGACTAGGAAGCCTCAATATATGTAGCACATTGACCAAAGTATCCATTTTCCTCCAATTCTTATGCATTTGGAATTATGTGGAATGTTTAGAATCTGTTCATATGCTGAAAGCATGCCATTTCTTGCGAGATATACCATTATTCCCTGAAAATAAGACCCTTACATTTTTTCCCCACCAAAAAGGCACGTCTTATTTTCGGGGGATGTCATCCACTGACTAACCTCACTTGCACGCGCCACCCCCACACCCCTTTTCACTGTCAGAGGCCTTCAGGAAAGCCTTGCCAGCCAAACAGAAGAAATGGGCCGGCAATGCAGGTGTTGGGGTATGCGAGGCCTGGCTACAACTGTCCAAAGGTAAGTAGTAGGGCAGCTCCACACACTCCCATCCCCATGCTAGCTTAAT
>JANHFQ010005517.1:8970-22457 GCA_032468035.1 Aparallactus werneri | reverse complement strand
GGGATTCGAACCACCAAACTGCCGACCTTTCTGATCGACAAGCTCAGCGTCTTACCCACTGAGCCACTGCGTCCCATAGAATATAAACTGAGGTCAAAGCTCACTCCTTACTGGCCCTGATGATGTCACCTAGTCTGGGAAACGAAATGTCTGCAAGGAAACCCGCCAACTCAGCGAGTTCTGATGCAGAATTTATCATTCCTAACCTCAAAGCAGAATTCTTATACGCGATTAAAATAGTGCAGAGCCATTTCCCCCAAAGCGACAGGGGGAAATGGCTCTGCTTTCAATCACAGATAGCTTTCAACTTATAATTATTCATTTAATGACCATTGGAAATTCCAACTGCACTGAAAAAATGGACTTATGACCATTTTCCTCACTTATGACCGTTGCAGCATCCCCACGGTCACGCTTGGCAACCAGCCCGTAAATATTCGGTCGCAGCGTCCGGGGTGTGTGTGTGTCACGTGATCCCCTTTTGCAAGCTTCTAAGAAGCGAAGTCAGGGGGGAGGCCAGACTCACTTAACAACGCTTGCAGGAAAGGTCATAAATGAGCCAAGGTTCCCAATTCAGAACCAGCGTTCTTAGCCACAGAAATCCTGGGCTCCTTCTAAGTCCAGGGCTGCCGGCTGCCGGGCAGAGCGAGAAATAGCAACCGAAGCCGATTCAGAGCGACGGATGGCGGCTAAGGGCGGCCGCAGCGCTGGGACCACTCACTGAGCGTTGGGGGTGTGCAGGTGGACGAAGACGGCCCACTCCCACAGCCCCTCCCTCTCCAGCTGGGCTGCGTAGCTGGCGTTCAACACCCCCTGGCACTGCTCGGACAGGTGGGTGTAGTTCAAGGCCCGGAGCGCTTCCCACAGGTGCCAGCTGAGACGGTGGTCCAAGGGGTCTGCGGTGATGCTCCGAGGGTCCAGCAGCTCATGTAAGTCATAGCACCTGCAAGGGAAACCCAGGTCAATCTCCCGGCTGCACTGGGTGCCTGGCACCGCCCGGGTCCTGCCAAGGGAGTGCCCAGAAAGGAGGACATTGGCGGCTCTGCCTTGGACGGCTGGGTCCCCAGTGCCCTCTGAGCCGGCTGGTCTGCTTGCAGACTCTTCGTGGCCATTCTAGTAATGCTGGCACGGAGATTACCTAGTTTGGAGCAATGGAACATCTGCCAAAAAAACCAGCCAGCTCAGAGGGCACCACGGAGTCCTCAAGGACAGGAAGTGTGACTCTTTGTGGAGAATGACAGCCCACCCTCCCCTTGCAAACCTGCAAAGAGCCAGAGCTTCACTGGGCGGTTCAGCCAAGGAGCTGGTGAGGATGAAGGAGGGCTGAATTTGGAACAGGAGCCCCTTGGGGGCAGCACTTAGAGCTCCGGATTAGAAACGGCGGAGTTTTAGTCTTGCTTCAGGGCAGGGCGGGGCAGCTACGGCCCCTTTATGACT
Organism: Aparallactus werneri; assembly: GCA_032468035.1. NCBI lineage: Eukaryota > Metazoa > Chordata > Lepidosauria > Squamata > Lamprophiidae > Aparallactus > Aparallactus werneri. The sequence goes on along the minus strand of JANHFQ010005517.1, from coordinate 21,020 downwards.
GGTGAACTTCCAACTCCCAGAATTCCTGAGCCAGCCACCATGGGATCCTGGGAGGTGAAGTCCACCGGTCGTAAAGGGGCCGTAGCTGCCCAGCCCTGCCTTAGGGCGACCTTCGGCCAGCCCCTTCCGCTCCGTCTAGGGAGGCGGCCAGGGAAAAACCACTTCCAACAATCTTGCCCTGGACACAGCAGGGACTGGTCCAGGGAGTGACCGGAAGTCAAGAAGATAGATAGAATTTAGTTTAGAATTTAAGTAGAATTGGGGATCACAGGAAAACAAGGCAACCAAGGGGGCGGGGGAAGAGACCCACATATTCCTTTCTCTAGCCCATTTCCAGCAGTTTAACATGCAAGAACCCCTCTGGGAGCAGCAGCCCCAGGCCAGTGGGGTGGGGTGGGCAGAAAACGAGTGGGGGGAGCCTCCAGGATTCCTGGCCATCCACCCAAGGCCCTGGGGGAGAAGGCAAAAGAAGGTACCTGTCACTATACAACTTCAGCAGGTGGAAACACACGTCTCGCAGCGGGCGTTGTGCATTGTCGTTCTCCGCCCCATAGCCGGAGTCTTCTAGATAGGGAGGCAGCGGAGGGCATGCGTACCCCTCTCCGTCTGGGGAGGCCTGGGGAACACAGAGCCCAGTGGGGACAGGCGTCTTCGCAGATAGAGACACCCCAATTCTCACCAGGGGGGGGTTCCAATCAAGCTCCCCCCACTCTCCAGAGCTCTAGCCGTTGTGGGGGAGCCTCATCCTGCTTGTCCTCCTCCCCCCATCCCTTAACAAAGCTAAATGGGGAACCCTCCATTCTGGCCAATAGTTTCCCCTCTCTTGAAAAATCTATCTAAAATTTTATCTACAATATAAAATCTCTCTCTATTCTGCTTGAGCAGGGGGTTGAACTGGCCCCTTGTTATTCTGTACGTTATCTATTCTCTTTTCTTTGCCCCCCTCTATCTACCCTTTCTCTACCATCTTCTCTATCTCTCATCTCCATTCTTTCTCCCTCCCTCATCTATTTAACTCTCTCTCTCATCCCCCTCTCCATCACATTTTAAAACCATCCTTCTCCCACACAGACTGGATGGTGTGCAATAAAATTAACATAAAACCTTGAAGGCATTCAAGCACTGAAGGCAGGAACTACGTATGGCAAGCTGGACTTAAGGGGTTGGATTCCACGCCCATCATTCCCAACCAGTGGCCGGGAACGATGGGAGCTGGACGCCTGGCCCTTTTGGAGAGGGTCAAGAGGAGCAGGAAGGCCAAAGCAACCCCAAATGACGCCCCTGGGCCAGACAAAGGCCGCGCCCCTTTCCTTGTCGTGACCGCTCTCTTCCCACGGCAGGCTCCCCATTCAGACGGGTGGGGGGCTCTCCACTCCAGGCTGCCCTGCTGCCGCCCTGGGTGTCCCCAACAGCTGCCTACCTGGAATGCGGCTTCGTACATGCTGAGGGCCTTTGAGAGGGGGGCCGTTGAAGGCAGCAGGTACCACAGGTGGACCCCCAGGCAGCGCTTCCAGTCCAGTTGGGAACACACGTTGATGGTCCTCTTCTCGGATAACTGCCACACCTGGAGCAGGGAGACCAAAGGCTGAGAAAGGGACCGCAGCCCCGGCAGCCAGCGGCTGGGGAAGGAAGCACGCGCCCAACCACTCACCGGCTTGCCAGCCAGGAGGCAGAAAATGCGCAGCCGCTCGTCCTGGATGAAGCCGTCCGCTTGGAGCTGGCGCCAGTCGGCCAACTGCAGGCCCAGCAGCTCCCGGACCTCCTGGCTGCCCACCAGCTGGGAGAGCATCAGAGACAGGCGGAGGTGCCCTGCAAGGGAAGAGCTGTCAGCCTCCCAGGCAGCCCCAGCCCTTCCGCTGACTCCCCAGAGCCCAGATGGCCCGCCCCAGGCCCCTGCTAGGCCCGGGCCAGGGGGGGGGAGCCTGGCGCACCTTCATATCCCAAAGGGGCTTTCCAGAAAGGCAACTTGGTTTTTTTTCCCCTTGAAGGTGTTTCACTTCTCATCCAAGAAGCTTCTTCAGTTCTCTTGGACGAGAAGCCAAACGGCTATCAAAGGGGAAAAACCCAAGAAAAGTCTAGTTGCCTTTGAGGGGAAAAAGCACCTTTGGGAGCACCACGGCCTGGAGGATGGAGAACCTCCACCGACACCTGACCTGGACGATGCTACCTGCAACCCCCCACCAGGAACCGTCTCCCCCCAAGGCGACTGGCCCACCCCAGCCAGGACGGCAGAAGGGGTGGGCCTGCGACAGACCCTCCCCCCGTCACGGAACCCCAGCTGGCTCCCACCCTCTGGAACACCTGGCCCCTTGGGGTGAGACCCACCTCTGCCCTCTTGGTCACCCACCCCTGGGCATGCCTGGCCCCACCTTGGAGGCGGTGGGTGGATTAGGAAGGAGACCCCACCTCCATCCGTGGGACTCTGGGTTTCTAAAGAATTATTCCTTCTCCGTTTATTTCAATGCTTCTCGCATTCTGCTCAATGGTGTTAGAAGTCTCATCAAAGGAGGTGAGCTGCCTTTTGTCACCGACGGATGTTTCATCATTTTGTGTGTGGTTTTAAGTTGTAAGTCATGAAATCCATATGCCATGCTGTCTTGCAACTTCGTGGGTGATCCCACTGGACAGCTTGGCATGCAGCAAGAGCACTTAAGCAGTGCGCCCAGGGAGGAGGTGGGGTGTTCTCTATTCCATCAGCCACCCCCAATGGGCTGGCCACCCCTTAAAAAAAGGGCTCAGGCTTCTCCGGGCAGCATTCCAAACCCCGGGAGGGGGGCAGGCTCCCTGGGTGCTGCTGGGTGTTGGGAGCCCTGGGCTGGCTGGCTATTTCCGCAGCCCAGTCGAGGCCGGGCGCGTGGGGTCTTACCGGACTGCTGAGCCAGGCGGCAGGCGTTGCCGATCTGCTTCCCGGTCAGGTAGCTGAAGATGGCCTCGGCGGGGGCGTCGTTCTGCCGGAGGGCAACCTCCTCCTGGATGCGCTGGGCCGCTGCCCGGGAGAGCCAGCGGGAGAAGGCCCTCCGGCGCTCCAGCCACAGCTCGTACTCGCTGGGCTCCTCCAGGCGGCCCTCCAGCTCCTTCAGGCGGCCCCAGAGCGCCTCGCACAGGCTCCACACCAGGCCCCAGGCCCTCACCACCGCTGCGGAGAGAGCGGCAACGGCCGGCCGTCAGCCTGGCCCGCCCGGCGACTCTGGCCGGACGCCCCCTTCCCTTGGGGAGAGTTTGCAGGCAGTCCTCGACTCACAACCCTTCCTTTAGTGACCATTCCAGGTGACGAAGGCATTGGAAAAAGGCCGCTTCTTCACCCCTACGACCGTTGCCGGCATAATCCCCAGCCACCTGACCAAAATCCAGGTGCTTGCCAACCGGTTCATACTTATGACGGTCAGTGTCCCCAGGCCCCCTTTTGCGGCTGCCTGACGAGGAAAGTCCATGGGGAAGCCGGATTCACTTAACAACTCACAACCGCAGTGACCCTCCTGACAACTGTGGCAAGGAAGGTCATCAAATGAGGCAAAACTCACTCGCCAACTGCTTTGCTTAGCAACGGGAAACCTGGGCTCAATTGTGGCTGTAAGTCGAGGACTCCCTGCACTTCCCAGACGTCCTCCTGCTCCTCCCTGGGAGCTGCCTCCCACAGGCCGAAGGAGAGCTGGGGCCTGCTTTCTTCCCACCGCTCTGGGCCCCCCTGGGCTGACCCCTGGCTGAAAGCGGACGGCCGTCCAGCTGCCCGTCTGGGAGGAGGGAGGGTGACCTGGGCGGACGGCTCCACAGCCAAGGAAGCCAGGAGTGACTGGATGCCCGGCTGGCCTTTGGCGGCAGCAGCAGCTGATGCCAAGCCAAGTGGGGCGATCAGGCCAGGCGATGGAAGGCCCCCTTGACCTCTCGATTGTGTCGGGCCTCCTCTTCCCCATCTCACCCCTCCCGTGAAGTGGGGAGGGGCCCTTCTGAGCCACCTGTTATCTGGACTTTAAAAACCTTCTGGGCCACCTGAGCTCACATCTCCCTCAAGGCCATCCTCTTCCTCCTCTCCCATTGGGGGGGGGGGTTTCCCCACCCCCCGTCTGGTGTTCGGCTATGGCCTGTCGGGAACCAGTCGCGTGAGTGGCGGCCGGAGCTCCCTTTGCACCATTGGTGGGCGTCTGCACAAAACCTCCTCCTCTCCCTCTCCCTCCCCTGCTGCCTTTCAACAGAGCCCCAAGATTGGGGACCGCTGGTCTGCAGGACTTGTGACCTCGTGACCTTGTGTGGGGAAGAGCAGAGCGGAGGAGTCCCCCTTGGCAGGTGGCCCTGGGTCTCGGGGTCAAGGCCAGGAAGGAGGCCCCCCCCCTCCCCCCCCCCAGCTCCCAGGAGGGGAAGATGCTGGCCGCAGGGGACACCCCGGAGTCCCCCCACCATTGTTCCGTCACCTTTGCCAACCCCTCACCTTCTTGTTCTTCTTCTGCATCTTCCGACGCCTCCAAGGCCCAGGCGGCATATTCATGGATGGCTGCCACGCCGGGGTTGGGGGCCAGCAAGGGGCAGGGGTCGTCCAGGTGGATGGTGCTGTGCTTCAGCTTGATCTCTAATGGCAGGAGGTAGACGTGGTCAGTTGGCTTGCCGTCCAAGGTCAGCATCTCCAGGTGGACCTTGAAGGGGGACTCGGAGACCCTGTGGGGGTTATCAGGAAGACAGAAGGCGGGGTGACCAACGGCTGCCTCCCCCCCCCCATCCCTCACTTGCTGCTGCAGACGATTTAGGGGGCGGATGGGCAAACTCTACCCCGTGTAGGGAGAGATGCCCATCAAAACGGTTTGGACCTACCCACCATCAGACCCCCCCCCCCCGGTCTTCCTCTGCTTTCCAAGAGGTCTGGTCAGGAGGCGGCCAAAAGGGGACCCCGTGACCCCAGGGATGCTGCAACCGTCATGAACGGGAACCAGTTGCCAAGCCTCTGGATTCAGATTGTGCAACCAGGGGGAGGCTGCAATGGTGGTTAAGGGTGAAAAACAGTCGTAAGTCACTTTGTTTTGAAGGGTCACTAAATGAGCTGTTGTTAAGTGGAGGACTGCCCGGGGAGAGCTGCTGCCACCGCCAACCAGGGCCAGGGCAGGCCCCTTTTGCACCCGCCTCCCTCTCGGCAAACCCCCCTCCAGGCAGAGGCTGGGGGGGAAGGAGGGGGGGCTCCCTTCTCTTTCCCAGGATCCATCAGTCCATCTAGCCCCACAATTGCCCCCCCCCCAGGGCCCAGCAGAGAAGGGGAAGGCCCAGAAAGCCTTTGTACTGGAAGAGCCCCTCAGACGGAGGTGAGCGCCCAGAGGGCGGGGGGGGGGCACTTTCCCATAGGACACCCCCTCCCCACCCCCAGAATTGCAGAGCAACGACGTACTGCTTTGGTGCCACGGGGGCCGGCAAGAATCCGTACTCCGGGGCCTCCCCGTGAGGATCCTCTGGCTCGCTGCTCAGGGGGCTCAAGCGGTCTCCACCGTGGGCCAAAACCCAGTTGGGCCCCCAGCCAACCCGGAAGGAGCGTCCCATGAAGAGGGCCATGTCCTTCAGCAGCCGCCCTTTCCCGCAGGCGACCGATCTCTCCAGGGGCACCAGGCCAGGCTGCCTGCGGACGCCCACGGTCTTCAGGGGCACTTCGGGAGCCGAGCGCGGCATGACGAAGGCCGAGGCCAGGGGAGAAACAGCAGCCCAAGGCGGGACGGGCAAAGCCCCACCCAGGGAGGTGGTCCTCGGACTGCGGCGGTCCTGCAGGGAGGTGCTTGGGAGCAGGAAAGAGCCGGTGGAGAGTCTTGACTGCAGCAGCCTGCTACCTGGAGAGCGGGAGGAAAGCGCAGGGCAGTTAGGAAGGCGAAAGGGAGGCTGACGAGACAGAAGCCGGAGCGGATCCCAGCTGCTTCTCACTGCTGCCTGCCTGCCTACCTGCTTACAAGGATCTTCCAGGCCTACTGCCTCCTCTTGGGAACAGCCAGATACGGGGATTCGGCGGGGAGGGGGGGGCTCTGGCCTGCATGGCTTCCTTCTTGGGGAGGTGTGAAGAGCCAACCAGGCTGCTCACACCTCCACACACTCTACCTGGAGATTCCAGCCCTGCTGCTCGTGAACAAAGCCCACTTCCCCACCCCCCAGGCACTCAAAGAGGCCTTCCTACAAAGCACCCTTTTCCAGTTTGTTGCTCCTGATGGGAAGGGGCGACGCTCCAGGGGCATCTCCAGGCATCCAAACTGAATCCCACAGAGCAGGACACAAATTGGGAGGCCCAATCATGGGACCCAGACTCTGTGACGAAAGCTGCCCGGTCCAGCTTGCAATTGACCAGGTGCTCCTTTCAAGACCCCTCCCTGGCTGTTTCCCTGGGCGGCTCCCTGTACAAGGCACACACCCCGGATAGCAGAAGTGGCCCTTTCACGTTTGCGCTCTTGAAGGAGAACATTGGTCGCTCAGGGTTGACCTGCGGGGTCCTTGGAGCTCTCTGAGCTCGGGTTCCTTCTCCTCTAGGGGTGGTTGGCCGTACCTGGGGGGCGGCTTTTCCATCCTCGTGAGGAGGAGGAGGAGGAGGAGATGGGAAGCCTCGGCGAGCAGAGCTCTTGCGAAGGGTGCGACTCTGCAGCTGGCTTGCCAAACGGGTGATCCGTCATCCAGTCCAGCTCTTCTTCATCTGCCAGCAAAGAAGCCTTCATGATCTGCAAAGAAGACACGGGATATGGATTGCCAGGGCTGGAAGGGACCTCAGAGGTCTTCTAGTCCAACCCCCTTATATCATTCCATTCTGCTTTTAACTCTGTGGGTTTCTCTTCCTTAATGTAAGTTTTATATCAATGGCTGGCTTAACTTTTAAGGCGGTATCAGGTATACGTATTTTAAATAAAGCATTCTAATTTTTCCCCCTGGATAAAAGCCAAACCCAAAAGGGAAATGAACCTCCTGCCCGTGTGTGGAGGAGTCCCACTTCGAAAGGAACGTTCTGTGGGAAATCGAAGCCGCTTGGAGGCAGAGTTTGGGGCACCTGGCGGAGAACTCACCTGCAGCGTGTGAGGGTTGATGTCCAGGGAGGACGCAATGTGGGCCGAGGCCGGCACTGCCTCCTGTTCTTCCGCCAGATTCTCTTCCGCCACAGAGTCCAGGAGCAGCTCTTGGGTGATGTCGGCCATGTCGCTGTCGAATTCGACCCCCTTCCCCAGGTGGTCAGCCTCGGGGCTCTGCGAGAGCAAGGGAGAAGATAACCTTCGTTAAGTTCACCTTTCCTGTGAACACCCTGGCACACAGGAGGCTTTGATGCGCCCTCTCCAAAGAAAATATTCACGTATGTATTCTGAGCCGTGGTGGTCCTCTTGGCCGGCTCCGGCTGGCTGGACTCAGACTGGTCGGGGGCGGGGGGAGAGGAATGGGCCTGGGGCAGACCTACACTTTGATTTTTGTATCTATCGAGCGTGGTGGATTTCAGAGCTGGCTTGACTGGTAAAAGACGAACCCTTCGATTTAACCACACGGGGTCAGAGGCTTTCCTTTCCCGAAGGATCGGATGGGGGCAGCTCTGGGAGTCACCTTCATTCATCTGAATATCAGGATCAGGTGACGAGAGTGTGGAAAAGGGGATGAAGGTATCCCAACAGTGCACGCGTGTTGCACCTTTTACAGAACATGCGGAGTGTGGCAGACCGTTTCCACAGCAAAGGCCCTTCGGGGTGCAAAGGGGGGGGGGAAGTGACAGAGTCACCCCCAGAGAGTCCATTTCCAACCTCTTTGTGTCGGCATACTTTGCTCTATGCAGGAGCAAAATTTCAACGGGCAATTTTTCCTACCTTGGACGGAGGGGCCAGCTTCCCAGCTGCAGCCATTTGCGGAGACATCAGCTGGCCCGGCAGGGGCACCTGAGCGGTTTTCAACTTCTTGGCCTCCACTTTGGCCAGGCTCTCCTCGTTTTCCTCATCGGAATCCTGCAGGCCGTACTTTGAGAAGTGGGCCACCTGGACGGAGAAAAAAAGAGATACATTTTACTAATCAGAAGATCGAGAGCAGGTTATTCTCGTGTGAAAACAATGTCCTGCCCCTCAATTCCTGACGGAAGATTCAATAACGGCAAACAGCAATGTGTTTTCATTAGCACTTTCATTGCCATTACAAGAGCACTGATGATGGTACCTAGTTGGGTCGTGAACCGTCTGCAAGAAAACCACCAAGGTCAGAGAGCACCAAGGACCCCACAGTCCTCCTCCTCCTCCCACCCATCTCTTCAAGCGCCCCAAAGTGAACCTTCTCAAATGTGACCGAGGCTCTTCTCCCACTTGTCTTCCTTAGGATTTCTAAAAAGAGCGGGGGACTCTGCCTGCCCCACAGCAGGGGCTCCCGTTTTATCCATCAGAATAGGAGCTTACCTTGAATACCCAGGAACCAGTTTCGGGGCGGTACTCCTTAAACTGGGCTCCCTGTTTCCGAGAGGCGGCTTCCAGTCGGCCTTCGTAGTTCATTTCTGCCAGCCGTTCTGGGCTCTTGATCAAACAACGCGAGGTTTTGTCCGTGGGCCAAACTCCATCCAAGGTGACTTCGGCTCGCCTGCTCAAAAGGGGAAGTTGGGAGGCTTGTAATGGAGACATCTAAGAGGAGGTGTGTGTGTGTATGTGTACACACAGCAGTGCGGCCTCTGCCACTGAACAGTAGAGGAGTCTTTATGAGAATAACAGGCATCCTTGGGTCCCATCTCACCTCCGCTCCGTTGTTCAGGCAATCCTCAAATTATGACAACTGGCCAAAAATTTACGTTGCTAAGTGTAACCCCATTTGATGACCTTTGTGCCCTAGTTGTTAAGTGAATCACTGCATTTGTTGAGTTAGTAACACGATTGTTAAGTGAATCCGGCTTCCCTGTTGACTTTGCTTATCAGAAGGTTGCAAAATCACGGGATCCCAGGACGTTACAAGAGTCATAAATGTCAGCCCAGTTTGAAGGTGGATGCTGTGGCCATGGGGACGCTGCAGCGGTTGTAAGTGTGAAAAACGGCCATGGATTCGTTTTTTCAGTGCTGTTGTTAACTCTGAACCGTCCCTGAATGAACTGTTGAGGACCGTAGGTGCATTGATTACTTCGTTCTGTTCATTTTAATATTAAATCATTTTATATTGTCCTTTTTATCTTGCTGTAAGCCGCCTAGAGCTGCTTGGCCTATAAATTTAGTGAAGTGGATATTTAAAGAGCCCCCTCCCCCCCGGCATCACCTGTTCAAGCCCTCTCCGATGGGGGGCTTCAGTTCGTCATCTGGGTAGACGATGACCTCTTTCCTGCGGACGTGCACGATCTCATCCAGGTTCAGGTTGGTCAGATTGACCTCGCCCTCAAAGTAGATGGAGCCGTAGCCTAAGAGGGACGGAGGAGCCCAGTTAACCGGCCACCCTGGGCCACGTCATGAAGACGCTCCGCAAGCATCAGGGGCCGGGCACAAAATGGAGGAGAGGAGGAGGCAGAGCTGGCGACCGGGCGGAGGGAAACGTGTCATCAGGCTCCAATCGCCGTGTTGCCACAAGTGACCCAAGCTCAGCCCTCCCTCCGCCTGTGGACTCCACGAATGTGCGCTGTTCGTTGACCAGGTTTTTGTGTGTAGACTTGGATAAATGGAAACAAGGTTTATTCAACCTTATGGATGGTCCCGATTCTCCTTCTCTTGACACATTTGGCAATAAATCTGGCTAAAAGGTAAAGGTTCCCTTGCACATACGTGCTAGTCGTTTCCGACTCTAGGGGGCGGTGCTCATCTCCGTTTCAAAGCCAAAGAGCCAGCGCTGTCCAAAGACATCTTCGTGTTCATGTGGCTGACATGACTGAACACCAAAGGTGCACAGAGCGCTGTTATATCTGGCTACACTGGCACAAAAAAGGGGTTGCCCATGAAAACAGCTTTTGGGGTGTGTGGATTTCTTACAGGTGCCATTTTTCGCTCTAGGGGTTCTAGGAAAAGAGGGGGTCCCACTGCCTTCCCCTCCTTTGTTCCAGAGAGGAATAAAGAGTCTACGAGGGCGAGACGAAAAACCCTGCATAACCTTAAGATGCAAAATGTCTACTGTTCAATGCAGGTAGTCCTCGACCTACAATCCCAACTGAGCCTAAAATTTATGTTGTTGTTGTTGTTAAGTGAACGTTGCCCCATTTTGCAAACCTTCTTGCCACGGTTGTTAAGGGAATCACTGTAGTTGTTAAGGTAGCAACAGGGTTGGTAAGGGAATCTGCCTCCCCCCCTTCAATTTTGTCAGAAAGCCGCAAAAGGGGACACGATGACCCCGGGACACTGCGACCGTCATAAATAGGAGTCCGTCATCAAGCGTCTCAATTTTGATCATGTGAGCAGGGGGTCTCTGCAACGGTCATGACAAATGGTCCCCAGTCCCTTTTTCCAGTGCCGTCATAACTTTGAACGGTCACTAAACAAACTGCTGTAAGGCGAGGACTGCCTGACCTTTAGTAAGCGGAGGAGCCTCCGTCAGGCTGAAGAAGCCCCGGCCAGAGGAACAGGGGAGCTGACCCCAGGGACAACCCTAGCGGAAGGAGCTCCCGCCCTCTCACCTTTACGGCCGACAGTGAAGTCCACCACGATGCATTCTCCGGTGTCCCTGGTCATCCTGGCCAGCTCCTCCAGGGAGGGGATGGTGTAGTAGCCCACGCGGGTCAGGACGATTCCTGGGAAAATCGAAATCTGAGTGAGGGTCCCCCCGCCCAGAGGGTTTTTCCTTATACACAGCGCCACACCACTGTATTTTAAAAATCGGCAAGAGTGGGAGGTGACTGAGTGGATATCATCATCACGTGTAATAAATATGTAAAGAATTGTTTCTCTTTTGTTGGTGTGTGTGTGTGTGTGCGTGAGAAAGAGAAAGAGAGAGAGAGAACGAGAGCAAGAGCCATTCTTTCTATTCCAATAAACTCCGGTCTGGCTTAGCGGTTAAGGCACCAGGCTAGAAACTGGGGGCCGGTGAGTTCTAGTCCCGCCTGAGGCATGAAAGCCGACTGAGTGATTTTGGACCAATTGCTGGGAGCCTGGAAGTCTCCTATACCTGTCTTAGGTACGAAAGCCAGCTGGGTGACTTTGGGCCAACCATCCTCTCAGCCCAACTCACTCCATAGAGTTATTGTTGTGAGGAAAATAAGAGGAAGAAGAAGCATTAAATATGTTACGCTGCTTTGAATTGTTTACAAAAAGAGAAAGGCAGAATGAAAATAAAATAAGAACTACTCCAGCTGAGTGACCCAAGGAAGGGCCATCCAGCCGGACCCTGCGAGAACTTTGACCTCACCTGCCGGATGGGTGCAATGGAGCTGGTCTTCGCTCTCCTTGTCCTGGTCCTCCTGCAGGGACTCCTCGTGGTAGGAAGCTTCCTCCAAGCTGCTTTCCAGCCCGTTCCGCAGCGCTGGCCGCATATTCAGGGCCACGAGGGTGTCGTCCACAGAGTTATTGAGATGCTTGTGCAGGGCGTTCTCTGGGGTCTGGGGAAGGGGCTTGGTGATGGCTAAGAACCTGGACATTTCCCGCGAGTAGCTGTCGTCTTCCTGCTCCTCGTCCTGTCTGTGGTTCTCACTAAGCGACCTGAAGGGGAGGCTCGGTCAAAGACAGGCAAGCAGGCAGACGGAAACCTTCACTTCTAAAGGAAGCTATTCTGCCGCGTCTCCCACGGGGAAGAGGACGGATGTCGTTATTCCCCAGCCAGCTGTGGTGGGTGGATCTGTAGATGTCAACTCCCAGAAGTCCAATCCCCAGAGTTCTGGGAGCTGAAGTCCACGGGCTTCCAAAGGTTGCCAAAGCTGGATACCGCTGGCGTAGATTCATCTCCCTAAGTGAGTAAGTGGCGTGAGCTGCCTTTCCAGCCCCCTTTGCCCTGGAGAACACACTCTCCCCAGTTCAGAGTGACGCCGTGCAATGGCTGGGATGTTCTGAGCCCACTCAGCCCAGTCGTAGCAGGGAACATCCAGAATGGAGACCACAGGCTCAGGATCAGCGGACGCCCGCTGGAACTCTGGCTGCAATGCCTCCTGCTAAGGAGCTCGGACTGGCACGCCTTGCCCTTATTTATTTATTTAATCCAGG
>JANHFQ010005512.1:62349-76383 GCA_032468035.1 Aparallactus werneri | reverse complement strand
AACGGAGATGAGCACCGCCCCCTAGAGTCGGAAACGACTAGCACGTATGTGCGAGGGAACCTTTACCTTTACCTATTGAGAAATTCAGTAGGTATCCAGTGCAGGAAGCAATATATATCACTCCAAAATGCTGATATTTATCTTTCAGGTATTCATAGAACCGCTTAACTATTTGTAACAATAGACTCATCATAGTGATCAAACTTTTCAAGCATAGCCATGTATGATCAGAAACACAACCAATTTCTCCTGAATATAATTCTCATTATGACTTTGCCTTGTAGAGTTTCCCCCCCAATATCATTTAAAGTAATATTTAAAAATAAAAATGCTGAAAAAATGTTCATCTGAATTAAAATTTAACATGTGAGTTGAGTTATTCTTCACCTGGATCTATGGACTTTGTTTTTTTTTAGTTTGCCATATTTCTTAATGGCTAACAGGGAGTGTGCTAAGTTTTAGGAAGATACATTAGTAGCTTCTTTCCCTCTCCTTCTGTTTTTAACTCTTTTGTTTTGGTTTCAGGGTGTTCCTGGAGAAGCTGGTACTCCTGGTCTTGTTGGTCCCAGAGTAAGTCACCTACAGTTAAATTTGAGCGTCTGAACTTACTCATAAATGGAGCTGCTGAAACAGCAGCTTGGCTCACTACTTATCTGTATAGAATCTCAGGGGCACTAAGGAAAACCTCTCCTTTCTAGGGCGAACGCGGCTTCCCAGGAGAACGTGGATCTGCAGGTGCCCAAGGCTTGGCCGGTGCTCGAGGGCTTCCCGGTACCCCTGGTACTGATGGACCCAAGGTAGGCTGCTTCTTTGCCTTATTTTCTTACTCTGTAATGAAGCTGATACGTTTTGCCACCTAGTGGCTGCCAATCCCCCCAAAAAGTGGCATTGGACTCTTCTGGAAAATCCTTTCCCAGTCTGGTACCCACAGAAGTGTTTAATCAAGTCCCACAATTCTTTGGCCAGTATGGATTGGATGTTGAAATCCATCACATCTGGAAAGCACCAGGTTGGAGAAGACCACTTCAGTTCTCTACAATTTTTCGCAAGTTTGCCATTGCCTCCAGTGGTGGGATTCAAATTTTTTCCCTACTGGTTCTATGGGCTTGGCTTGGTGGGTGTGGCTATGCGTTCAGCCAATCAGAGGTGATATTTGCCAGTTCTCAAAATTATCGCTACCGGTTCTATGGAACATGTCGCAACTGGCTGAATACCACCTCTGATTGCTTCCCTTCTAGAGCTGCGAAAGAAAGACTGGCACAAGATAACCTAGCTGGCTTTGTGTCTAAGGCAGGACTACAACTCCCAGGTTCTAGCTTGTTGCTTTAACCACTACATCAAGCTGGCTCTCCTCTGACTATTATCTAATGCAGTTCTGTATTGTGACCTATATTGTTTTTCTTGCCTAGGGTGCAGCTGGTCCTGCTGGGCCTCCTGGAGCCCAAGGCCCCCCAGGTCTGCAGGGAATGCCTGGTGAGAGAGGAGCTGGAGGTATTCCTGGTCCAAAGGGAGACAGGGTAAGTACAGTAGCGATTTTCCATAAAACTTCATAGCACCATATTTTCAAGAGTTGGATGTGCTGGGGGTTCTTTAAAGTGTTGGGTTTTGTTTAGTTGCCTATAATGTTTAAAAAAATTTTCCAAGAGTTTCCTATGGTTTTTTCCTCTTTATTTTTTAAAATTCTCTGTACAATTTAGTATATTTTAAAAATCTATCTTTGTTTTATAAAAAGGTTAGGGTTTTTTTAATTATGGATTTTGATTTACAATGGCATTATAGTTAAAACCTTATATTGCTGTTTATATGTTTTTTTAAAATAATAACACTATGTTTTTTAAAATAAATGTCATTTTTCTTAAAAGTTTCATAATATTAAACAATAGACAACAGCAGAAAATCGCAATCTAAGTGATCAGAGTTCCAAGTTGATATGGGCTACTTACTGTCATTATTTCTTTGGTATTTTCCCAACAGGGTGATGCTGGTGAGAAAGGCCCAGAAGGTGCTCCTGGCAAAGATGGCAGCCGAGTACGTGCACAGCAGAAATCAATTTCTCTCCTCTTAAGGCGCCAATTTTTTATTTAAGTGAATGGCTGGTGGGGAGAGGGAATTTGTGCTCTATAAGCCTAGACTTTTGTTAGTGCCAAGCTCCAGAAACCTTGACAATACCTATTAATCTAACAGAGAGCTTAATTAAAATAGATTAAACCACAGGATATTCTAATACTGTTAAAACTGATGCGTGCCTCCCAATCTAAGCCTTTTATTCTCATGTTTCCCAACATGCTGAACTAGATGAAGGACCAAAGTTGGCCATGAACAGGATTTAGTTCCCAAATCTTGTTCAGTATTTTACTGCCATGCTTGGTGTTGCAGCTGCACTGCCTCTGTTCATTCCTTAACCATATTAGATGACATGATATACAAGGATACACAGGCAGGCAGCAACCATGGTGGACTCAGACTGAGATCCAAACCCACATACTGCAGTTGATATGCTAACAGTATTAAATTAGAAAAAGGCTGGGAATAACTAGCTAAGAAAAATGTTTACCATTCTATTTTCTAGTGGGCCATTAGATCAGGCAGAAGAAGACTGACAGCGCTATAGAAAATTCAATATAACTTAATTCAAGCATTGTGTTTTGTCCAATTTATGTGTGTACTGTAGAATTGTAAGGTAAATAGACAGATTCAAGGAAAAAGGGTGAAATTGATGAAGGAAGTCATTAGTTTGATTTGGACCTATTTTAATTTAATACGTGAGGATATGAACACAAGGTTTGGATACCTTTGATCTTGCTTTCTATCAGCACATCTAACTCTTTATTTTCTCCATTGTCAGGGCTTGAGTGGTCCCATTGGTCCTACTGGTCCTGCTGGCCCTAGTGGAGAGAAGGTAAGGTCATGGCTGTTGTTAGGTCATGTGGCAGGTAGACAGCTAGAGGCCACAGGTAAGTTCTCTGAATAGTTCTGCTTCGACAGTAATGTTTTCTATCACCTGACACTGAGAATTTGGGGTGTGACTGTGGATTAGCAATAGCACTTAGATTTATATACCACTTCACAGTGCTTTACAGCCCTCTCTAAGCGTTTTACAGAGTTAGCATATTGCCCCCAATAATCTGAGGCCTCATTTTACTGACCTTGGAAGGATGGAAGGCTGAGTCAACCTTGAGCCAGTGAGAATCGAACTGCTGGCAGTCAGTAGAATTAACCTGCAATACTGCATTCTATCCATTGTGCCACCACAAGTCTTTTTAGAGTGCCTTAATAGCTATTTCTATGCCTTTGAGGAGCCTTGGAAGCTATGTTTTATGACAAAAAGCATACACGGAACAGTAAACACAATAGGAAATCACATTAACTATGCTTCACGACCTAGATCCAGAGAGATGAGAAAAATATAGTGGATGAAGTATCAATTTGATTTCATAAGTTTAGAGCATGTTTACATTGATGGGCTTACTGAATTCTTGTACATCTGAATTTCCTCCCTTCCTGGGGTTTAGGAAGGAACAAGGGAATCTAGCAACGGGAACTGTTCAGTAGGAAGAACACGTTGATAATGATCTATTTACTTAGGCTCTTTTGTTGTCCTGCTCAGTAGAATCCATTTATCTTCTATCCTTGCTATTCAGTTAGTCTGGCTGGTCTCCACAGTGTATGCAAATCTCAGCCAGTTTCCCCCTAGTATATCTGCACTGTTTATGATACAGTCATGACATGAGCAAGGCTTGTCTTCTTATTCTTAATCTCTTGTGGTGCCCAATGATTTAGTTGCTCTATTAAACAAACCAATTATCAAAATATTAAAAGTGTAATTATACAGTACTGGTAGTCCTCAACTTACAAGTGCAATTGAGCCTAGAATTTGTTATTAAGTAAGAAATTTGTTAAGTGAGTTTTGTCCCATTTTACGACACTCCTTGCCACATTACTTAAGTGAATCACTGAAGTTGTTAAATTAATCACATGGTTGTTAAGTGAATGTAGCTTCCCCATTGTCTTTGCTGGTCAGAAGGTTGCAAAAGGGGATCACGTGATCCTGGGACATTGCAACTGTCATAAATATGAACCAGCTGGTCAAACATCCGACTGTAAATCACATGACCATGGGGATGCTGCAATGATCGTAAGTGTGAAAAATGAACATGCATCCATTTTTTCCAGTGTCATTGTAACTTTGAATGGTCACTAAACAGTTGTAAGTCAAGGAATACCTGCATGCGCCTTCTTGTCATCATATTAATAAAACTCAGGACCATTCATCTTACTAGCCATTTAATCCCATATTGTGTTCTGAGCTACTGCCTTTGGCAATGGTGGAAGAGATTCTCCTTCAGCAACAAACACTCCATGGCCTTACTTTTATTTCCTTTCTGTCTATGCAGGGTGAATCGGGTCCCCCTGGCCCAAGTGGAGCTGCCGGTACTCGTGGTGCCCCTGTAAGTTTGCTGTCGTTGTGAAACCTTCCAATGAAGTTTGTTGTGGTAAATGGGGGAAGAGATTCAGGTTGGCCCACATCATTGTAGAAATCCTAATAGGAAACTATTGAAACTCCTACGGGTAGCATAGGAACAAATGTAGATGTACTTTTATGGAATTGTTTCCATATGAAGAGAAAATTGCCTCCCTATTGTACTACGTAGAGATCAATTCAGAAGGCTCTGGCTGTTTTGATTAGCATCTAGGAAAGCCCATTAGAGACTAGCTGATAACTCATGAATTTCTCCAAGTTGTAGAAAGGAAAAGCCGCTCACTCTTGTATTAATGCAGAATAGCAAAAGCATCTAAAAAAGAACGCACAGTGCCACAGAGCTACCCTGTGGACTGTTCTGAAAAGATAATTTGCAAGATCTCTGAGAATATCTTAGGAAACAGTGTGTTCTTAAACAATTGCTGTACAATGCCTGAGCCGTAGGAAGTGTATCTGTTGGGTCACAGCAGCCTTATTACAGATCCTATTGTCTGTAATAGGGACAGCTGGAGAGATCCTGTACCTGGACTAGCCTCTAGAAAAAAACAAGAACTGCCCCTGCAGCTACAGAAATTGGCCAACTGTGGCCACTTTGAGTTGTGCAAACTTGGCTCCTTTCCGTTTCTGACTGCTCTTTCTGTTTCAGGGTGAACGTGGAGAAACTGGACCTCCTGGCCCTGCTGGGTTTGCTGGCCCCCCTGTGAGTATCGCATGACAGTTCCAGGCTGCCACAGTTCTAGTATTTAAATGGTCCAATCACTCCTGATGTCTTATCATTGTGGATTTCTTCCCCGCCTCTCCCACTTTGCTCCCCAATGCAGGGTGCTGATGGCCAGCCTGGTGCTAAAGGCGAGCAAGGTGGATCTGGCCAGAAAGGAGATGCTGGATCCCCTGGTCCACAAGGGCCATCCGGTGCTCCTGGTCCACAGGTCAGTGAAACCACTTCCTGAATTGAAAGTGTGTGCGCGCACGCACGTGCGTACACACACACACACACACACACACACACACAGTTTGTAAAGCAGGGATTCTCCAGCTGCTAACCCAGCTGTACACACAAGTTTAGTGCATTATCAATGAAGTTAATACTATGTCCAACACTGCCACAAGCATAGTTTCTGACTGCTGGGAGGTCTATCAGGGGGAGTGGAAGAAGTGGGGTAGTTGCTGCTGAATAAAGTGATGCTACATAGACCAGTGATAAAAGGTGTATGAAAAACATTCTGATTTCCTGTTTTTATTTTGCTATTTAATAGGGTCCAACTGGTGTGACAGGTCCAAAAGGAGCTCGTGGTGCACAAGGACCCTCAGTGAGTATTTGGTGAATCAATTGCTTTTCTTCCCCCATGCAGGCCAAAAGCATAGCATTAATGTTCATTGTACACAGATTTCTTTATGGCATCCCTACTACTAGTGTGAATGACATGTGCTCTTTAAAATGATGTGGATAATGATAAGGGGAATTATCAGCTATCTAGATGAACAGTGCATATTGGAGATTGAAGTCAATTCTTATTCCACTTGGCTTTATAGCTGGTATCTGAAGAATAACCTCAGGGGACACCCTTTCCACTTTTATTCTAACCTATGTCAAAACAGATGTCTAAGATTAATGAAAATGCAGCTTCAAGACAAAAAGGATTCCACATTCTATTGTAGACTCTTTATCTCACTGTGCACAAAAATAATGGTGGCACAAAAAGATGCTTTACCAATGTCATGTCACAGTTGCCTGCTAGATGGCAGTACTGCTCAATCTGGATTGATCTAAAAAAATCTAAGCAGTGTTGGACTTGATTATCATAGATACTCGAGTATAAGCCGACCCGAATATAAGCTGAGGTACCGAATTTCACCCATGAAAACTGGGAAAAGTTAGTGATTCATGTATAATCTGGGGCATTACCTTAAGCCCCAAAAATCAGCTGTTTTAGTTAAGGCTGGCCATTTTGAATTTTTTAATTTAAAAAAAAAATTATTTTTTTTGCTGGGCCCTTCCAGCAAACAGTTGTGCTGCTGCAAACAGAGTGAATAAAGATAGCTATAGACTGCAGGTGGGTGGGAGAGCCCAACAAAAAAACAAAATTCAAATTTTAAAAAAATAAATCAAAATGGCTGACCATAACTAAAAGAGCTGATTTTCAGGGCTAAATTGATGCCCGCACAAGCGCATTTGGCACACACTGCACAAGCATCACCTTAGGTCCCCAAAAATCAGTTGACTCAAGTATAAGATGACGGTGACTTCTTCAGCACACTTTGGGCGCTGAAAAACGTGGCTTATACTCAAGTATATACGGTAAATACTTAGAAGGAGGCTATGGGCCTGTTAAGAGGCCCATAGCCAGGAGATGACAATCACAACATATCTGTGTTGTGATTAAAAAAGTAGTATACCACAATATACCATCAAATGAGAGCTTTATCTTTAATCCTGCCTTTGGATTTTAGGTTACTGCAAGTTAATGAAAATCAGCCACCCCACCTCAATCTTTGTATTCCCAGCAGGTTGAATCATAAATTCCATCATAGTTCTGATGGCTGGAATGGGAGTAATCATTATTTTTCCCCTGGAGACTGTTGTATTGGGGAAGGCTTCTTTTGATGGCATTATGCTCAGTGCATGTCATAGTGTATGTCTTACAGGACGTCTTCATTATATTTTTCTTAAGAGAATAAAGTCACTGTCCTTGTTGATCTCCAGGCTGACCTTAGAAGATGCAAATGAGTCCAATCAATAGGAGGTGCTTCTATTAATAACTCTTTCTTGGGAAGCAGCAAGTTATACTTTTGTAGAAAAGAGAATATTGCAACTCAGTCTGTACCCATCTGTGAACTAATTGTCTTGCCTGATGCTTTTAGTGAATGTGGATGATCTGATGGACTGCAAATTAGAGCAAAAAAAAAGGCAATTTAATACCTATATGCATTACAGCATCTATATATTTTGCCTCAGGTTCTCTGCCTCATCTGACTTCCAAATGTTCTTTTTTTTAATTAAAAATAAAACAAAATGGGAAACAGTCATGCTGCAAAGCAAACTGTCAACATAATATTTATTTCCAAGAGTATTTGGAAGTATACATCCCCATTAGCATTCTTAGAAAATAAAAACATCTGGTAGCCAAAGCATAGTACTTCTTTGGAAGTACGCCAACCTCCCATTCCTTCAGGACAAAGAAGACCATGTCCCATGTCCCTTCAGGAGAAATGCAGAGGGTAGATGCTGATAGTTTCCCTTCTCATTAAAAACCTATTTTGTAACTAGTCCCATCTAGCAGGGCAACCTTTGTGTGAAAACACCTGTGACCTTCAGAGGGCATTCAGCATGCCAAAAAAAAATCTACCTGCTTCTGAATTAGAAAAATATTAATTGGGGATTTGGGATTATGGTTATTAAATCTACTAGGAAATGGGCTTAGTGGATTTAGTCTGTTAGTGGAATTAACACAAACAAGCAATCTGCCATTTATGTCTCCTGAAAGTGCTGATCCCCTCCATAAAAATTTGGAAGGAAGCACATCCCTTCTTCCTTACAGTAAATGCCAGCAGGATTTTAGCTCCACATAGGTCTTCCTTAGAATATCTGCCCTCTGTCTGACCTTCAGAATCCAGAGGGATTTTTCCTTTTAAAAAGAAAAAAAAAGGAATGTATTGCATCCTGCCCTTCCTCCAAGGACTTAAGACAGCCTTTTTGGGATGACCTCTCATTTTGTCCTCATAACAGCAACCATGTGGGATAAGCTACCCTGAGATAATACAATTGGCTCAGATTTACCCAGTGAACTCCGTGACTATGTCCCATCTCTGTCCAACAGGATACACTTTCCACCACATTTCTGAGGCATATTACTGAAATTAAATTTTATTTCTCAAGAAATGGGCAGAAAATTAAGAGGAAGGTTCTTCACTACTTGCTCATCAGTGTGTTGAATGCTGCCGTTGAGGTGTTCTGCTTATGACATCTACTTTCTTTCCTAGGGCGCCACTGGATTCCCTGGTGCAGCAGGACGGGTCGGCCCACCAGGTCCCAATGTGAGTTCTTCATTTTCTGCATGGTTCCCCCCCCCATTTTAATATCAGCAGTGTAGGAAGAAGAATGATATATCAAAGCCCAAGCCTTTCTTTCCCAGCTTCAACAACCTTACAGTGGTGGAATGGTGGTTCAAGGTTTCAAAGGTTCCAACAGGAAACAAAATAAAACGTATTTTTATTTATTTATTGTATTTGTTTGTCAAACAAGATAACAGGTACAGGTATAACTATAAACATGAACAAAAAAAATACGGGTAACTGGGGACAGTAAGACAGGGACGGTAGGCAAGCTGGTGTCCTTATGCATGCCTGCTTTGCGGACTTCTTAGGAATGGGGTGAGGTCTACAGTAGACAGTTGAGTTTGAAGCTGTGAGGGTTTGAGGATGTAACAACGGAGTCGGGTAGAGTATTCCGGGCATTGATCGCGCTGTTGCTGAAGTCGTATTTTCTGCAATCAAGTTTGGAGCAGTTTACTCTGAGTTTGTATCTATTGTTTGCTCATGTATTATTGTGGTTGAAGCTGAAGAAGTAGTTGACAGGTAAGATGTTGTAGTGGACAATTTTATGTACTATGCTTAGGTCAGACCACAGGCGGCGCAGTTCCAGATTGTCTAAGCTCAGAAATTCTAGCCTGATGGTGTATGATATTCTGTTGAGGGTTGAGGAGTGAAGTACAATTTAACTTGCTTCTGAGAATAAAATTACTCCAATAAATAAATTAGAATCCCATTTTTAAAAAAGCTTGCATAGAGTGGTTCAGGTTAATACAATAAAGCATAAAACAAAATATTGAAGGAGGAGAAATTATATATTGATATATTTAAATGTACTGTTTGCAAAGTTCCAATTGACTCTGATGACTTTTTTCTTCGCTGGCTTTTCTTCAGAGGAAAAAAAAACTTTGTATAGGCTTTATATCAGCAGAGGGAGCTGTAGCACTGAAAAGGAGTGCCCATGCCATTGCCCCTCCCCCTCTGTTACAAAAGATATGTCTGCTAATTGTGATCTCCTAGACTTTCCAGTCATCTGAGTTCTGTTTGCATGGCAACAATGAAAGCTACAGAATGCAGTTCAGAATCAATTGTCACTAACTTTTAGATGAGCCAATCATGGAGAAGAAAAATCAATCCCTTTTAATGACAGAAGTAACACTTGCTGAATTAGCAGGATGGAAGAAGTATGCAAGGTCATGTTATAAAAGAGAAACTGTAGGTTGAATAGCTTTTGTGATTCTGGCCATACCTATGAATGAGCTTCCGACAAGAAAACGGCATTTCCAGGAATCCATCCTCATTTCTAGGTTCTGATGGATTTTAGACAAATGTAGAAATACTACACAATTTTAAGAGAGTATTGTTCCTTCCTTCCTTTTGAAAAATCCAAACTCTCATTATAAGCCACCTCAAACTATAATGTCCCATAAACAAACAGCTGCTCATTCTTTTCTACACAAGATTGACTTGTGTTTTCTCTGAAAGGCATTTGCTTTTTTTTATAAGGTATCAATCTTTGGTGTGGTTGCTTGATTCCTCAAACCACTCCAACTCATGCACATTTCTTTTTATCAAGATGATTTATGATTTAGAATTAGAATGAATGAGCTGGAAGGGACCTTGGATTTCTTCTAGTCCAGTCACCTGCTTAAGCAGGAGAACCCATACTATTTCAGATAAGTGACTGTCTAGACTCTTCTTGAAAACATCCAATGATAGAGCACCTACAATTTCTGGTCTTACTAGGTAGGGTTTTATAAAGCAACACTAGTACTTCACGTGATCTTGATTCTATGCTTCTGTTTATACAACCCAGGATTGTATTAGCTTTTTTTCTTTCTAGGGTAACCCTGGCTCCCCAGGCCCACCTGGTGCTTCTGGAAAAGACGGTCCCAAGGGTGCCCGTGGTGACGCAGGGCCAGTTGGACGTACTGGTGATCCAGGTTTGCAAGGCCCTCCTGGTTCTTCAGGCGAGAAGGGAGAATCCGGAGAAGATGGCCCTTCTGTATGTATTCAGCTTATCTTCTTGTGTAAGTTACTGACTTGGCCCATTGCTATTTCTGGTGCAAATTCTGTTTTTCTTTCCTTTTCCCAGGGTGCAGATGGCCCACCTGGACCTCAGGGTTTGGCAGGACAGAGAGGAATAGTTGGTCTTCCTGGTCAGCGAGGTGAAAGAGGCTTTCCTGGCCTGCCTGGGCCTTCTGTAAGTATCTTGAAGGTTGACAGCTTTGAAAAATATACGTTGAAAAGTTTGCAATGTATGCTCCATTCGAGGACAGCCCATTTTCCAGCTTCTGAATTTGTGAGATGTCCAAAGTTTTTTCACTTTTTTTACTAAATCAATATTAGGTTAATAGTCAATAATAATTTTTAATGTTTTGACTGTTAAGCTAAAGGGGCCGTGGTGGTTCACATAGTTGGATGCTGAGTCAAAAGATCATTGAGAGGTTGGCAGTTCAGCAGTTCGAAACCCAAGAGCAAGCTGCGTGATGGAATAAGTTTCCATCACTTTTACATTTCCATTACATCCAACAGTTCAAAAGTATTCAATGCAAGTAGATAAACAGGTACCACTTCAGTGGGAAGATACTGGAGACACAAAAGGAGCCCCGTCAGCCATCCCCTGGGCAGTGATGATATCACTGTCTATAATCCTTTCAATCCGGAAGTGCCTTGGTAGGTGCTTCCAACACAAATGTAGTGGTAGTATCAAGTTACTACTTATCAAGTGTCCTGTTGATTTTTCATAGTCTGGCTTGTATCCCCTCAACATGGCACCACAGCATCTGTGAGAACTATATCAATTGCATTCTCTGTACTCTGCCTCTTGGGAATGAAGCATTTTAAAACGTTGAATAAGAAGAGAGAAATTATATTATGAATGAGAAATTATCTTGTACAAATTTGCTGTCATGTCTGGGCATCCAAGATAGCAGAGTGCAAAGTCTAATTCTTATCTGTGAGATGAGCATCTCTCATCCCATGTATGAAAATTACTGTCCTAAAGGTTATTGGAATCATATTTTTTCTTCCATTAGTAGCTTTGATTCTGTCAGCAGAATCAGGAAGAGGCTTTATTTTTTTCAGATTTGCTTAACGGCACAAATCTCTACCTATTCAATCTCTTCTCTTAGAGTGAATGGTCCTAACCTAAACATGTGTAGAAAAGAAAAAAATACTGGCTAGTGAGAGAATGATTTGTTGCATGAAATAAATGGTGAGGAAATAGTATTTTATTGGGATATTAGAGATAACTCAAATAATAAGCGTTATCAGTTGCTCACACAGTTCTGCCAGATTTTTCTGGGAATTTTCAGTTCATACAAGTTTTAAAACTCACAAACTGACCTTACACTAAATAGGTTTCTCTTCATCATGAGTATGGAGTAAAACTACAAACAATTTTTGGCTTAACTACTTAATTTTGAGGAAAAATCGCCTGAGGGTTTTCACTTTACCTTGTCCAGTTTACTGTCAAAATAGTCTTCTGCTTGCTTAAATTGGTTTTCTTCTTCAGGGTGAGCCTGGTAAACAAGGATCTTCTGGAGGTCCAGGGGACAGAGGCGCACCTGGCCCAGTTGGTCCACCTGGTTTGACTGGTCCCTCTGGTGAACCTGGTCGTGAGGTGAGTCTAATTATCCTAGGCATGTTGTCATCTGGAATATAAAATATGCATTTCTGGTTTCTCATACTGAATTTGTGATGGATGCTTCCTCTCAAGAGGATGTATATTTAAATAAATATCTACCCCTCCCCATTATGCTGATTATTTAATGACCAAGCTTGATGGGGGCCCATAATGTGACCACAGCACAACTCTAAATGCAATATTTCAAAATTGTGTTTCAAGGAGTATCTGATATAGTCATAGTTCGAATCTTACTAGGCTCAAGGTTGACTCAGCCTTCCATCCTTTCGAGGTGGGTAAAATGAGAACCCAAAATGCTAGGGACAATATGATGATTTTGTAAACCATTTAGAGAGGGCTGAAAAATTCCCTGATAGGCGGTATATAAATACAGTGCTATTGCTATTGCTATTGCTATTATATTGTACTATATTAATTTATTCGATTCTTTTGTTAGTTTTTATTATTTTAAATGTAGTTTTATGTTCTGTTAGCCTTGAGTGGGTGAATAGGCAGCAATGTAAATTCAATAAATAAATAAATAAATAAATAAAATAATATGTTTTGTCCTCACTGCAGACATAATCTGGATTAGGCATTTAATTTTTAACAATTTGTAAAACACTATTACATTGCAGTCAACTCTTAGTAAATATTTTTCAGCATGATCTGCCCCCAACCTGGCCTTCAAGTCTTCCATTTGTGCACCTATCACTATTAATAATCAAGTCCTCTGATTGCTGATGATTGCTGTCTTCTTCTCTTTCCTTTATCTTTTCAAACATTATAGATTTCTCAAGCTATTGAATAATATAGCCAAAATATGATTATCAGCCATGGAGGCTATATAGCCATATTTTCTTAGAAACTTCGAGGCTTCCACAGTTAGATCCTGGGAATTTGGGAGGAGGAAATTCTTAGTGAGTAGTAGATTAGACTCAACAACGTAGTAGTAGATTAGACTCAACAACGTTCTTTTCGAAGTTGAAGGATATTGCAGCTTGCACCTGGATGGGAGTG
This sequence comes from Aparallactus werneri, assembly GCA_032468035.1. NCBI lineage: Eukaryota > Metazoa > Chordata > Lepidosauria > Squamata > Lamprophiidae > Aparallactus > Aparallactus werneri. Next base: position 63,226 of record JANHFQ010005512.1, on the reverse strand, counting down.
GGTGAAGGAATGGGTTCTAACAGAATGATGTTTGATTGGGCCATGGGATGGACTGATGGGTGCAGGGGATGGATCTTTGAATTTCACTTGGGGAAGGGAAAAACCTGGAACTCTCAGATTTGGTTTTTCCCAGATGTGCCAACCTGACTTCTTTAATAAATTCTTACTTGGATGGAATTAATCTCTGAGTGCTGAATGGATATGGGGAATTTCATCAGAACGCTGACATTGGTAATTTGAGCCTGGCTATTTATATCATCCATAAGAACTCTGGGTTGATTTGTTATATGAGCCATTTCCTCAGCTCTTCCGCAATAGAATGTTGAGTCCCATTTGACCTAAGAGTCCTTTCACTCTACACAGCAAACATTTTTCATTGTATATCCTTATAGGTTTTTGGGAAACTTTCCCAAATGGTTTACCATTTCCTTTCCCTGTGCAGAATAAATTAAGCCTTTGCCATTATCATTAAAGTGATTGCCTTCAGCATCTTCCCATGTATCTCACCATTGCCCAATATAGACCTGCTTAGTTTATCTAGGCCAGGGGTCTGCAACCTTAAACACTCAAAGAGCCACTTGGGCCTGTTTCCAATAGAAAAAAAAACACTGAGAGCCACAAAACCTGGGTGAGTGTGGCCAACTTGATGTCACTCACTCCCACCCATTCGCATGACACCCCCCCCCAGCCATGCCTAGCCAGGTTTTGTGGTCCCCATGTTTTCTTCTCTGTGAAAAATAAGTATCTCCCTCCCTCTCCCTCCCTCTCATTTCTCTTTTTCCCTCTCTTATTTCTCTTTTTCTCTATCTCCCTCCCCTCCCTCCCTCCCGTAATTTTTTATCTAATGTATCTATATATAACTATGTATCTATATCTG
>JANHFQ010005511.1:33151-44414 GCA_032468035.1 Aparallactus werneri | reverse complement strand
AGCAACCAATCAGGATACATTTCTTGCCACAGGTACAGGGGGCAGGTTCAAAGCCCAACAGAGGGTATAAAACCAGGGGACCCTTAGCATCTCTTCCCTTTTCACCCAGGAGCTCCAAAGCATGTGATCTTGTCCACCATTAAACCATCTTTCCAAGTGGGGACCAGGCTTCAAGTGTCTTTGTTCCCCTCTTGGAAATGAACCCAGAAGGACATTTTTTCCAACACCCCTAAGGGCAGGATAAGAAGTAATGGATGGAAATTGATCTAGGAGAGATCCAACCTAGAACAAAGAAATTTCCTGACAGTGAGAACAATTAATCAGTGGAATAACTTGCCTCCAGAAGATGTGGGTGCTCCAACACTGGAGGTCTTTTGTTTGTGCAGGGTGTTGAACTGGAAGAAATCGGAGGGCCTTTCCAACTGTTATTCTGTATTCTGGCAAGAATGGGAAAAAGCCCAAGAGTAGGAATTGACTACAGATTCCCTGCCTCCCCCCCAAACCACAAACCATCTCTTTCCCAACTTTCCTCATTCTAGGAAGAATGAAATATTTGTTTACACTGAAAAACCAGCTTGCAATAATCTGAATGTAGCCTGGTCTTTTTCAGCGGCTGTCTGCAAGGGTGGGGGGAGGTGAAGGGGGCCTGCAAAGGATCACCATAGATCTCACTGAGCCTATCCAGACAGCTGTAGAGATGCTTTCTGCATTCTGCAATGTGGCCCCAGCCATGCTCAGAGTTTATTTGCTATGGGCCAACAGCAAAGCTCGAATCCATCTCAGTAATGAGCCCAGCAAGACTGAGAGCTTTGGGGAGAGTCCTGCTGAGGAAAGCAATTACTGGTTTTGCAGAGAGTTGCAGGCTGGAGTGGGGAATCCCCCATCCACTCCCTAACATGATTTGGGGAGGGAAATGGTGCAGATAACTAGAGCTGCTGGTGCAGCCCTGGTGCAAACTGCCCAGTGAAGCAGGAGCATCGTGGGTCACCAGTGGGGGACAGAGGCTGTCTGAAACACCCAGCTGGTCACCTCTGTTAGCCCCTCCCACCACTTCTCTCCTTTCCCTGTCAGACCCACCAGATTGCAATCAACTAAAAAACATAACACTACCCATTTCTTCCCTCCCCTCCCACCCCTTTCCTCACATTCTCCAAAAGGAAGATTAAGGGGAAATCCTCATCCACCACCATGCTCTCAGTAGATGAAAGACAATTCTCCTATTTTAAATGGGGATTATCATGTGGGGGCAGCCTTGTCTTTGAGATAAATATTGGCAGAATTGAGAAGGGATGAATCTTCAATGGGCAGGGTGATGTGAAAAGTGCATGAGGCTATGTCCCATGCACATAAGCTAGCTGTGATTTTCTTTTGCCCTGCCCCCATTGATGGAAATGTTCAGAAGATTTTCTTTCCATTTTAGCTATGCAGTTTTTGGTGCATTTCCAGCAGAAATGTTGGAAATCCATGCTTCTGATTTACAGGAATTGTGCATTAGAATTCCACAGGAATTGCTGGAAAGTAAGGAGAGAACACTTTATTTGTGTGTGTCTGTGTGTTTGTTTCTATGTGTGTGTAGGATATATTGATTTTCACTAATATATCCTATATAATACAGCCACTGTTTCCTGAAAGTATGTTCTTGAGTGATATGGAATCAACTAGAACCACATGGATTACCATACACAGGGAATGGAAATAATAAGATGGTTTCCACTGAGTAAATTACTTTCCACTACCACAAAACTACTGTTGGATTCCATGCATCATTTTACAAATCTATTGCCTGGTAAACTGAGGAATCCATCCAAGGATTTTTAAATGTTTGATTTAACCAACAAATTTATCAAATTTTACAGTGCAATCACCAGAACATCCCTCCACCAAAATGCATAAGAAAGAAAGACAGACGGAAGGAAGGAAGGAAGGAAGGAAGAGCAGATATTTTCAGAGACCCATATCTAAATTCAGCATTTTAAACATTTTCAGTACAATCTACTTATGACTTTGTGCACATCTTCATTTCAATATTACTTGATTAATGACATCTTCCATGAATAAGAAATTGGTAATTTATGACACTAGAGAATTGTGAAGGGTATTGTAATATATGAAATCTTTCTCCCTTCATTCTACAAAAGTCCTACTGTGCATCCCTATGGAACAAGTGTAGCCATTCCTTCCAGCATCAAGAATCTGTTCTTTGAGTTGATGAGGCCACTAATAGAAAATGGTACTTAGAGCATGAGAAAATGTGGTAGAATCTGACCTTATAAAATGACATATTAATACAAGTAAAAAAGGAATGATCTTATTAATTTAGAATAATATATGAATGTTATTCAAATATAACATTCTGCAAAACCTAACCTTGACATTTCCCTTTTCTCTGCTAGCAAACCTGGGGAAAGTTGCCCATTATCTAAGATAATATTAGCTCTAAATGATATGTCAAAGAGATTCTCATTCTAGTACTATGCATTAAATTCACACCAGGATACACTCCATTTGAATACATTGCATTCTGTTCTCTTACTACTACATTTGAAAATGAATAGCAAATCAGGTAGAATACAATTCATGGATAAGGTAACATGTTTTTGCTAAAGGAAAGTCCCAGTTAAATAAACACATATTCAAATCACAAACCAAAGCCATATGCTGATATAAAGAGTGACATTTATCAACATTAACTGAGAAGGTTAAATGTTGTGATTAACTGTCAGAGTTATTCCATGGTATGTATGAGAAAAAAGTCAGTGGGAGTTGGGAAGACAAGGGAAACAGGTTGAAAGCTTTCAAATGCAGAGATTAACACTGAAAATATGAAGATTTACTGAATTAATGTCCATTCTGCATAGCAAACCAAACAGGATTTCAAAAGAACAAGTTTGCAATATTTTTAACAAATACCCATGAAAGCAACTAATCTTCTAACGGAATGTCATTACAGGTGCCACAATGGCATGTATAACAGATTTGGGTTGTATTTTGAATGGTTTTATTAATTCCTTTGGAGCATAATTTGCAAAAGAATTATTCATCCTCCCAATGCATGAATTCCAGGAACAATTCACAGTACATCTGAAAAATATTTTCAAACATATTACACTAAGGGGGAAGACTACAACAAAATTGTTCCTCCAGACTATATTTGAAAGCTTGTCAGCATGCAGCATTAAGGGCTTTAATCCCAGGCTCTAAATAATTTAGATAACATTTGATTACTTCTTTGCTAAAATGTCAACTTCTGTAAAATCTGAGGAACAGGGTCTTGAGAGGACAAGAAAGAAAAGGGGGGGAGAGAGAGAAGAAAGGAGGGGGGAATATCCAGAAAGCATTCGCCCCCTGCAATCACTGAAAGAAATGGTTTTTAAATGGTATGGATCTTGAGCTTCCAATGGGAACTGTGAAAATCCTAGAGGAGTGTCACTGGGGCTATTCTTGTCTTCATCTGCAAGACCTGATGAATAGGGCTTCTACAATTCAGAAAAATTTAACCTGAATATCCAAAGGTGTCATATGGAGGAAGGGGAAGACTCTTTCCAATCTTGTTTGTTTCTATACTTGACTTATATAGTTGTCCATATTATATAATATAACCCTGGGCAGGTAGCAAACAGCTATATAAACATTAAAAATCAAAACAATCAGAGAGGCTTCCAATGCCTCCCCCCACCCCCAGCCACCCCCCCCTCCAAAAAAACCACTACCTCCTACATATCAATACATTATTTGACTAGGCTCCAAATCCACTACTTAAAACAAAAATACATAAAAACAATTTCCTTCTCTTTACTTTTGGGGGTTACTGTTGATGTTAATATCTGCGGGGGAGGGAGAGAGAGAGAAATAGAATAATAGGCAATAATTCAGTATTTGCAATGATAAACAAATACTTTACTTCATGGACATTTTATGCCTTTGCACTTTTAACATGAGCTGTACATTTTGAAGCTAATTCTCAATAAATGCATAAGCCAAACCAACTAACCAACAATAAAAAGCTTGATTCTAGTGAAATGAAATAGGCAGGGGCATTCTATGTATGTTTATTTGGATGTAACTTACTCTGAGCTTAGTGTAACTCACATCTAAGCATATCTGAGAATGCAGCCATTCAACCCCTTCTTATATATATTTGCTCAGAAGTAAATTGCATTTTGTTTAATGGAGTTTACACCCAAGTAAATGCACGGTGACTGCAGATTTACTCTCTTATTTTTTAAAAAAATAGTACAATTTGCTTGTAGGAAACTGCATTTAGAAAAGAAAAGCAATACTCCATTTGTAATCTTTTAAAGGGGAAGTACAGTTTTTCAGGAGTGTATATACAGGAATATCAGCAGATGGTTTCACATATACAGTTCCAGTAATACAAAGTCATAATAGACCAACATATTCCTAACTCTGGGAAAATCAGTAGCTCTTTTGCCCTAAAATAATCTGAAATCAAGAAAACCAGACATAGAAACAACCACTTATTTAGCTCTAAAGCTTCACTCTAATCATTTGCTTATAATTTCATCATATTTCTCCCAATACAAATAATATTTTCTCCCTTCAACCCAGAGTGGTTCATGGATAGTAGCAAATACACTAGTTAAAACTTTGTCAAGAACCTTCAGCTTCTTCCAGTTAATATATTCAACAACCTTCCATTTCACTTGAAAAGGAAAAAAATCCACAGATAATTTCAGGAGTGATATCTCATCTATCAACTCAATAGCCCACAGCTCCAAGTCTGAATTTCCTTCTACTCCCAGGACAGAGGGGCCCTGCAGCCTCTCCTAAGCTGAGAGTCAGAAGCCAGTATGTGCTTCCAATACCCATTTCAGTTTCCCGCCAGGCTCAGCATTGGAACAAAAGCTGTCCTTACTTTCAATAATGTTTCCATCATCTTCAGAGCCAAGGAAAGGTGAGAAGGCCTGAGACAGGAGGAGCAGAGTCCAGTTGTCCTGTGGTCTGATTTGGAAGTTTTGGAGGGATAAATAGGGGGAAGGCAATGGGAAACTTGGGCCCAAAGTGCCAATGGCTGAGCTTGCTTTCAAGAAGGCTTGTTCAGGGTTCTCTCTCTCTCTCTCTCTCTCTCTCTCTCTCTCTCTCTCTCTTTCTCTGTATGAATATGTGCCCCCCTTCTTTTCTTTTCTCATTTCCAAAGGGGGCCTCTGGTCAGTGCTGATTAATAAGCATCCCCCCTCCACCTTGTGAGATACTGAATAATAGAAGATGGCCAGTGACCCAGCAAAGCCTTAAACCCCATGCTACTTTATTGTGGCAAGCTGAGAAATAGGGCTTTAGGACAGAGACCCCAAGCACTGACCCACAGGCATCCTGCAGATTGCCTATTCATTCCTTCAGCTTCCCAGTCGCCCATTGTTTGTCAAACAACAACAGAGATTTCACACAGAATAGGAAAAGCCCCCTTTCACATCCCAGCCTGCAAAAGGAACTTTGGCCACAGCAATCCTTAATGTGGCTCCTTTCTCCCCCTCCTTTCCCCCTTTTCTTAATGGCTGTTAGCCTGGATTTTCTAGAAATGCATTCAGATTTAGAAAATCCCCATCCATTGGCATCTCTAAGACTTTCTGAATTAAACCAAAGCGCACCCTATTGTTTGCCTTTCCAGATCAAAAATGTGTTGCTGCTTCTGCTGATACTTTCACAAAAGAGGTTTGAAGGCCAGGATCTACAGTGACAGAGAGTGGAGAACACACAGCATTTTCAGTTCTTCTCTCCAATCTGTTTTTTTTTAATGCTTAAAATGTTTAATTTTATACCTCTTCTGCTTTAGCTAAACTTGGCTTTTTTGTCCTTTAATGCCAATAATGGATAGGATAGAATAGGAACCTTGCTACATTTCAAGCTACTATCATTTACTTTAAGTTACACTAATTTCAACATTATTTATTGAAAAATAAATCAGAGCTAGGACTTTCATTTATTCTATGGATCTGAATGCCATTTTGTTTAAACAGGAGTGTCTATGATGGTGCTGGTCTTTATACTGTTATAAGCCTGAGAAAGATAGTGTTAAGCTCTAGTGTTTAATCAGAGGAGATGCAACACATTTTTCATTGACAGGAGATGAAGATTTACAGCTTACTTGAATCTAAAGTTATCCTTTTTTAGTTGTGGGTCTCCCTAATGGGTTGGGCTACAACTCCTAGCCAGTATAGCCAATATTCTGAGATGGGTAATACAGTACATAAGAATTAGCAGAAGATAATTCCATAATTATTCAGAAATTAGGAATGAATCCAAGAGAAGTCAATAAACTTGATTTGCCAGAAGCTGTACACCATTGCAGGCTTTTCCAACTAACATTCTCGGAATGTATTAGTCTATAAGCCTCCTCTTCTATGTTAGGAGCACTGAGCCCAAATTAACATGGAAGTCAACAATTAGTCCTACTAATATAAACATGTGTACTATAGGCATTGGCTGGCCTTCTCCTTCACAGTAGACTATGGTGATCATATTTTATTCTGTTCATTCTGATGCATACTTAGTAACCTGAGGCTCATCTGAACATAGATAGAACTGATGATGTAAGACAGGGTAGAGTGTACAATTTAATTTGAATGCACATTTTTTCCCATTCTGCTGAACACTTCTTTCTTTCCCCAGCACAGCTTTTACAATTTCACCTCAAATATTTATATAAATCCTTTTGGTATCTGAAGTCATCATACACAGCTGAAAAAGTAGCATGGGAAAGAGGACAAGGTGATTCAGATGATCAGTTTGGGAAGAGAATGGGGAGTGTTAGCACCCACTTGAGAATGCAAAAAAGAATCCCGTGAAAATAAAATACTAGCAGTAGAAACTGTGTTGAGGTCAATGGGGTGTTGAGGTGTTGAGGTCAATGGGGATGCAGCATCAAGCCCAAACTGAAAACTGTAAAAGCCAGAAGATTGGTAGAAATGTTTGTGGCAATCACATTTTTTTGATGAAGTTAAGCACTGATTTTCTTAGAAAGCCTTGGGTTTTGCCCCCTACATGTGTTGCTACCATAATCAATATTATGCTACTAGTAATCAATATTACTGCTACTATTGCTCCTTGTCATTGGATTAGAAGAAGGAGAATTTATTTTTGGAGTGATTCTTAGACTGTTGTTTTATTGTCCCCATCGTAAAGGCATCTTCCAAGCAAATGCAGTATCTCAATGATACAGATGTTCATGTCATGTGAGACAATAGCTTTGATCTAACTAGAATGATAAGCAAAACTGTCCCTTGGTTAGAGTGCATCATGGAGCATTATTTTCCTGTTGCTCCATCATCAAGAGAAAGAAAGTGGGGCAGAGGACAACTTTCATATAGTGAAACAAAGCAAGGGTATAGTGAAACAAAGAGCAAGGCTACTGACCTTCTCCTTGACACCTAATTTTCTGCATGCAAAGATTTATTTTGACTTTTGTTTTCATCTGGAGTCAGCCCAAGCACACATTTATTATCTCAGTAAAAACTAGGTCAGAATAATACCTACTGTAAAATACGTTTTGGGCTAAGAAATAAGAGGGGCTGTGAAAGTATTGTTGGAACCCAGTGTAAGAGAAACAGACAGGCCAGGACCTTTGTTGGAAGAACAGAAGTAGAATACAATGCAAAAGGGGGGAAGAACTGCAATTCTTACCAGCCTGCCATTAGCTTTCCACATTCCAACAATCAAAGGGTGATCTGTGTAATTAATACTATTTAGGCCAGTCTAATAACAGAGGGAAATGTCTCTTGTCAGCCCAGCTTTGCCCATTGGCCCTGATTTAGCAACATGAAAGCATTTTTTCCTGATTAAGCGCTCATTGAAGGAGATAAAAGAGATGGCCATGAAATGTTTGCTTCAATGTGATGAAAGTAAAGGGACTGATAGAAATGAAAAAAAAAATAGGAGTGGGGGAGAAAGAAAAGAAACATGGATATAGAGTAATGAAGGTCCAGCAGATAAAGAGTCAAGGGTGCTTTGTCCAGAGGTATTCAGAGTATGAGTGTTATCAACAGAAGTGGTAGACATCACATTGGGGGAAACTAGCACAGTTCAGGGAATATGGACTGAGTTAGATGATGGAAAGAAAGTACAGGCAGTCCTTGACTTACAACAGTTCATTTAGTGACTGTTCAAAGTTACAACATCATTGAAAAAAAGTGACTTATGACCGCTTTTCATACTTATGACCATTGCACAATCTCCATGTGATCAAAATTCAGATGCTTGGCAACTGGTTCATATTTATGATGGTTTCAGTGTCCTGAGGTGATGTGATCAGCTTTTGTGACCTGACAAGCAAAGTCAGTGGAGTAGCCAGGTTCACTTAACTATGATACTAACTCAACAATTGCAATGATTTATTTAACAACAGTGGCAAGGAAGGTCTTAAAATAGGGAAAAACTTACTTAACAAATGTTTCATTTAGCAACGTAAATTTTGGGTTTAGTCATGCTCATAAGTTGAGGACTACCTGTAAAATGATGCTGGTAGGTTTACAATAGGAAAAGAATGACAGCAAAACTTAAAAGGGGCAGATCTGTGTGATACATACTTACACCACTGTAATTTTATAAACAATTTTTATTTTGAGAAACATTTTCTGGATTGCTCACAGAAGATTAAGTTTGAATCTGTGGTGTGTTGGTCATTTCCTCAGAGATGGTTGGACTTAATTTCTCAGATGCCCAGGGGACCTGCTTTGGTTTCATGTCTTAGATCAGGGGTGGAGAATTATGGCCCTTTTATGACCTGTGAACTTCAACTCCCAGAATTCCTGTGACAGCATGGGAGTTAAAGTCCACAAGTCTTAAAGAGGCCATAATTCCCCACCTCTGTCTTAGATGCTCCTGCAGGAATGTAGGGTTTGAATAGAGTCAATACACACAAAGTCCAATATATAAGGGCTTTGACTTGGTCTTTTTGCATTCCAGAAAAATCTCATTATCCCAGCAAAACATATGCAGGGAAGAAATACATTATCTTGCCTCCAGAATGTTAGTGAGAAGGATCTGATCTGGATTTTTGTGTTTATTTAACTGCAGAATAATTTTCCTGGCAGCTTAGTCAAAATACATCATGAATTCTTTGTTACATTTTAATGTTTCTTCATTAGCTCCTTTCTAGGCTGCATTTTCTAGGGATGTGATACCTCTATCTTTGGCCAGGTTGAGACAAGGCTGCATTATTTCTTTAATTGTACAATTTTGTCCATAGTGAAGGAAAATAGGAAAAAAACAACACACTCTGTTTTTTTGCAAATCCGGGTTTTCCCTGTTAAGAAATTGTGTCTGATACTTTTATGCAGGTTTTCAGTCATGATTATGAGGGGCAAACATTTGCTTCATTCTATTCTCTGCACAGTTATACTTGGGAAATACAGGCCTTTGACTGCTGGATAAATAAATCCCCCCCATTTAAGATCTTTTGGAGGGATGTTTCTAAATATGCCATCTCTGGATGCATTTTATGAAAATTGGCTAAAATAATACAGTATGCTGATGTCATGGATATTTCCTAAATGAGGCTTAGTTTATCACTGCTCTGGAGCTCTGTCTTAATGGGTGCCATTGGAATGTGAAAAAGACCATTAAGCACAGCATGGTGGTTTTTCAGAATACTTGCAAGTAATTATTAAGGGGCAACCATTTTACCTAAAGCAGCAGATCGGTCATCTTGAGGTTTAACTTTGTAAACACTTTGCGCCTGAAAACAAATAAATAAGCAAATAAAAATGGCCTATTAACAGGTATTGTCCCATATGCTAAAGCCAGAGGGTTGCAGTCTATAATTGTCAGGTGTCTATTTATCCTTTAGGTTATTTATAGTTAGTTCAGAGTTCCGAGGAGAAATCTTCACATCCTGGTGTCTGCAGTTTTGTCACTGAATGCATCCAATGTCCTTTTAATATGAACAGTGATATTGGGAAAATAGGCTGAGGTATGGTGTGTTCTTGGCGAGAGAGCAGCAAAACCAGAGGTATGCTGGTATTCAGTGGCTGTAAAGCAGCTCACAATTAGGCAACCACATGTGTGCAGTTGTAGGGTTTGGAATCATATTGAGTTGAACTTAATGGGAACATCTGCTAAGTTAGTCCTGTCCTCCATTCTTTTAGAAGTTCACAGGAGGCATAAAGAGGCGATTTTAATAGTATGTCAGCCCAAAGGAAGAATTTGTTTTCCAAACCCATTGCAGTGGAATTCTATGGAAAATCTTATTTCTCTCAATTTAATATTAGCCTGTTCCATTTAAGCTGCCATTCCTGAAGTATTTTAAAGGTCAGTCTAGACCATGGATGTTTATGAAACAGCAGCTCTATAAGAATGGACATAAGCTTTTAACACTAATCAGAACCGATAGTAGATATGAATTAAACAGATACCATTGCTCCAAGATTACTCTTACAACCCAGCTGTGCACATTTGAAAAGTGGTGCAGAGTGTGGAGATAATTTGGGGAGAGGGTTTCTTTTCTCACATGATCCTCATTTCCTGCTGAGATGTGTATCATTCAGTCAGCCTGCTTCATTCACATAATTTTGCAAGTTGCAAAATCTTGTTGTCTTCCATTTCCATACCCCTCCTATATTTTTCTATCACTTCTGATAATAGTTCTTATAAACAAATAGTTAATGAAGGAAAGACGAGATAGCTTTTTGATTGTGTTAGGAGCTTTCACATCCAGAATCCCCCTTTTTTGTTATAATTGAACCCAATTACCCTTTTTTACCAAATTGGCAAGCATATGGCTAACAAACCCTTAATTCTGAAATACTGAAATATATAAGCAGATATTATTAATGATCTGATTATTTATCTCATTACCTCTTCAAACAGAGCAGATGAAACTGCGTAGTTTTCTGCTATCTCAAGCTCTTTACAGTATTTTGCTCTTCTACTTCTGTTTCATGGGATATTCTAGTTGGGTATGCAAAACTGCTGATTAAAAAAAAGTCAAGTTCATCAAAATTCAGTTGGAAGGGCCAACTGAGGCCACCATGTCCAACCCGTTGTTCACTGCAGCAAATCCAAATTGAAGCATTCAGGAGAGGTAGATGTCTAACTCTTGAGCGCTTCCAACAAAGGAGTCCATCATTTTTCTGGATAGTTGCTTCCACTGCTGAATTCCTCTGTTAGGAAGTTTAATCTTCATCTCAAAACTTGAATTTCTATAATTTATTTATTTATTTATTTATTATTTTCATTTGTACCCCGCCCCTCTCCTGGGACTCGGGGCGGCTTCCAGGGCAGAATAAAACAGAATATATACAGTTTAAAA
>JANHFQ010005509.1:45249-59658 GCA_032468035.1 Aparallactus werneri | reverse complement strand
CAGCTGTTGCTCATGCTGAATCAGGCTGGCTGAAACTCAAACTGAAGCAGATTTTTTCCCCTTTCTATCGCATGCTTTAGCCTGTTAGTTTTAGTTTCAATTTCAGCCAGCCTCATTCAGAAGCTGATTGGTCAGTGGATCTGCATATATTTTTTAACCCCATTGTCTCCTTTGCTGAAGCATGTTTCAGTTTCAGCCTGATTCAGCACAGGAGACAAATTGCTGGGAGGCATTTTTTTCCGTCTTGTTTTCCTCCCCAAAAGCTGGGTGCAACTTACAGTCAGGTGCGTCTTATAGTCCGAAAAATACGGTACTTAATATTTAACTTGTGAACTGATAAAAGAATGTGAATAGTGAATACATCTAGATTGTGATTTAAGTTATTCAGTAAATACTGAAAGATCTAACATCATCTGTCCTTTAAAAAACTGAAGAACTTATTTGAGCATAATATTTAGCTGGAAAGGGAGAAGGGAAAAGATACCTTTCATTTTATTTGTAAAATTAGTTGGGACCTCTAATCTTTTGTGTTTGTATTTAAAAATATAGCGGAAGAATCTGAAACAAGACTTTTTGATACATGCATTGGGCTTTCTAGGAAGTATGTAGATCGATAAACATTGTCCCTGTTCCAATTTTACTTTTTGGATTGTAGTTTTAGATGATCAGAGAGAGCCATTAGTCCTCTAGCTGCAACTGAGTCATCCATAATTTCAAATTGCTGCCATAAATATAAGCAATTCAAGTCCTGCCTTAGCCATGAAAGCCAGCTGGGTAGCTATAGGTCAGGCACCCTCTCAGCCCAATTCACCTCCCAGGGTTGTTGTGGGGAAAATAGGGTAGGTATACATACATACATATTCTGTGGACCTTTGACTGAAAACTTTGCAGGCAGTGAGCTATATCTTGGCATCAGGAATTATAACATTTTTTGCTTAACATTTTGCAAACTTTTTTCTTGAAGAAAAAGTAGTTTTGAAATAGGCCCAGTTGGATTGAATATGTGTGATTCATAGATTATTTGTATGCTGCCTTTATTATATTTACAAATAACTTAAGCCAGCGAACATATCTAATACTTCTTCCTCCTATTTTCCCCAAAGCAAACACCCTGTGAGGTGAGTTGGGCTGAGAGAGAATGCCTGGCTCAAAAGTCACCCAGCTGGCTTTTATGGTAAAAGTGGGATTTGAACTCATGGTCTCATTGTTTCTAGCCTGGTGCTTTAACCACTAGAACAAACTGGCTCTGAGACTAAAAAAAAGTCTTATGTGTTTAAGGACAATCTCTTAAGGAAGAAAAAAGGATAAACAATTGCTATGCCTAGAGATATCATATTTTGCATAACTCCAATAATATATTATAACATTAGCTTAGATTCCCATTCCTTCCTCAGCATTGTTGGATCTTTAAGGAAAAGCAGATCTTCTTTTTGTCATTACAGCTAAGCTCCAACAAAGTTACGGTATATCTTCATAATCTTAGCTTTCAGAATGAAAGGGAAACAGACCAGTGAAATCCATTCTTCTGTACAATGAGTCACTGTAGGCATTTGTTCAATGCTTATGTTGTGTGCCCATGCCAGCGATGCCAAGTCATGGTAACAGCAAGAACATTGTGGCTTGCTGTAGTTGAACACCTAACTTGACATAAACAGCACATTGATAGCTGGATTGTATCAATAAAAAGTTTTGTTAACAGTTCAAAACCATTAACACAGGACAATAAATCACCTTTTTAACACAGTTTACTACAGCTTGCATGTGTGTTGTATAAAACATTTAGTGCAACATGGTACAAAGTTTCTCTTTAATTAATAATAATAAAAAACACATTTTCTCACATCATGCAAAGGTAGCTTGTTCTTTTTTCTCTGGGTAGAGAAAGAGTGGTCCAAAAAGCTTTGTGAAAGCTTTTTGCAGGCGGTGTCCATGTTTTAAAAAGAAAGCCCATTCTCAACTGGTAATCAGTTTGGCAGCACAATGGACAAGTCATTTGCAAGGGCTGCTTGGTGCTGCTTGTGGGACAATTCTTCCACTATTTAAGAGGCTTTATAACAACATCCATTTACTTTCCCAAGAGTCCAGATTGGAGAGCGTGCCACTGGATGTCGCTGTGGTATAACTTTCCATAAGCAGGTGTGCAGAGGAGGATTGCTGGTAGGGAAGCATTAATGCTACTAGGTCAGTTTAAAACATTTCCAATGCAAAGATAAGAAACAATGTTGTTTAGGGCACAGATCGTCCCACTGCCTCCTTTCCTTTTTAAGACCTTAACTCAATTACAGCTCCTGTCCTCCAGCAGTATATGTACAAGACGTTTTACATCAATAGAACCATACAGAGAAGCTAGGAACCTCTGAGTGTGTAGGTGTGTGTAGGTGTTTTTCTTTTTAAATCCTCTCTCTTCTGAATAGACAGTATATGCAGGCAGACTAAAACTATATATGTGTTTTAAAATTGCACATTATATAAGATTAAGGTTTTGCAGAGGCAGATTTGGTTTTGGGAACTTTCTGGGTGCTTTATTACAAGGATGGGAGACTCTTTTCAAAACCACAGAGCTTAGATTAATTTCCCCCCCTTAAGAGCACCTGCCTCAACCTAAGGTCCTTTAAATGTGTTTTATTACAAATCTGTTAGTTCTAGCCAGCATAACCAAAGGCCCTGCTGGCTGGGAATTATGCAAAGTGTATTCTCTACCCATCTGAGAGACACCAAGTTGAAAAAGACTGTTTGAATATTGGTATAACAGGCACGTCTTTCTCTTGACATAAGGAAAACCTTTGCCTTGGTGTTAAAGCATCATTCAAGTTCGTTATTCCCACAAACTGCTTTAATAAGGACAAATTAGCAAAACTATTAGTTTTCACTTTTCAGGAAGGAAAAACCTGCTGTATTGCTATCTTCTTACCACTTCTCACCACCTTCATGTCAAGGCAGCAGAACATGTTGGCATATATCGCTGACACTATGAATCACAGAGATTCACCTGTTTTATGAAAATTAGCAACCAGCTGTGCCAGGAAGACTTTTAGGAAGACAGTAAATACATTTTTAAAAAAGAATTTTCCTGTCTCTGCAGCTAGAATCAGGGCACAAGAGAACTGGTCCATCATGTATAACAAGCATTTTCCTGGACAGCACATGGAAAGAGCTCTTGACTTGAAGTAGGAATTCCACCTGAACTGAACCAAGGTCTCTTAATGCTGTGCCTTTCATAGAAAGAACAACAGTTCTTAGCCCAGCATATTTTCACTTACTGTGGCTTACGCAAGGCTGGTGGAATGAAGATGAAGGTTAGTATACCTGAAGAAATAAAGCTGAAATAACAAAGCAGCATATAAATATATGGGAGGGAAGGAAGAACATTCATACCCCTTCTTGCCTGATGTAAGCTTCTTTGTGTAGACAGTGCAGCTGGACACAACATTTGTAAGAAACAGAAGTTGGTCAGTATGTCAGCCCTTTCTCTGCTCTGTTTCAACATTCCACAGTTATTACAGTGCCAGCCCACACAAGGAGGCAGTTACTTCTGCACTGCTTCCTAAACTTTGGTCAAGATTAGGATCTATTTTTTTCTGCTGCAATCTCTAAGTATGATAGTGGAGGATATTTAAACCACGTCCTTTTTGGTCATTGGAATTAGACAGGCAATTGTACATGGGGAAGTTAAAGTTTTCCTTTGATGGACTATAATTTCTTTTTGAAGCTAAAAACAAAGCCCCTCCCCCTCCCCATCTGCATTTTCAGTCCTGAAGAAATAGGCAACATCCAGACTGATATGGCAGAAACAATGCTGCTTAATATGTAGCATGGAGTGATCCTAGGTTCATTTCTCAAAAGCAGTTTTTCTGGTCCACTCCAAGGACATGTAACTGCTGAAACAAGCCCATTTGATAAAATGAGCTTAATCAAAATAAAGTGCCCCACTTTGGCACAACCAGAGCCCAACTTAATCAATACATTCTGGAGTCTGTCCTCTGCATAATACAAGAATACATATTTGAGCAACAGAATTACAGCCCAGAAGACAAATGATGACACTGGATGAAAAGGAAAACAGTATGAAAATTCATTATATACAGCAAACAAATGGACATTCCATCCCTCTTAGCAATTGGCTGGTTCTTCACAGGCATTCTGGGATGTTCAGGTTTGTCTAGCCCCAAAGGTGACAGAACAGTGTAGCAGAGGTAAGCTGGTATCCAAAAGTTCAGATGGTGAATAAAAATACAACAAAATAGACCTCCTTTGGGTTTCAGATGCAACTTTACCTCTCTTAGGGCTCAGCCATTTAATCTATAGTTCCTGGATGAATGCTGAGAACAGGAGGCTCCAGACAAGTGGGGGAATAGTTTAGGTGTGGCTCTTTGATCCATAACAAAGGGACCCCGTTTTTTCCTTCTGAATTCTTGCTGGAATTTCGGCTTTTGAATCGCACCAGCAGAATGGTGATGATAAGAATGCCAAAAATGGGAAAGGGATAAAAAAATACGAAGTAGAACAGGGAGTCATTGTTGCAGATAACAGACTGCAGAGAGGAACCTAAAAAAGAGTGAAAGGATAGAAATGAACTTCCAGATCAATAAATTTCTTTTTTCTGTATAAATAAACATTTATGTCTGTGAGTCTGTGCCTGAATCTGTGTTTGTTAAGTCAATCTTGATTTCTGGTAACTACATGGACAAGCTCCAGTTCAGTTTTAATATCCACACAATTTTCTTGGCAACATATTCAGAAGAAAGCTATTGTCTTCTTAATATGAGAGATAACGATTGGCCCAAAGTCATCCAACTGGCTTCTGTGCCAAAGACAGGAGTAGAACTGGAATCTTCCTGCAGCACTTAGTCCAGAGCCTTCACTGCTAGACCAAACCGCCCCTTGGCAGGGCTGAGGAGAGGGGGGTTCAGCTAGTACATTGTTCCGAGGCCATGGAGCTCAAAGGGGACCCATGAAGGGGAAAATATTTTTAAAATTTTTTTACAAAACCAAATTTTTAAAAAGAAAAACAATATTGGATATATACTTCATTATCTATACTTTGTGTGTATAGCAAAACCACCTTGCAACCTTGTTTGACACAACAAGGGTTAAGCTCAGAGAGGTTTTAAGTCCTAGAGCGGAAAGGAATAGTGGCTTCCTTATAAAAGATCCTCCCACATGGAATTCTCCCCTCCCATAAGAGAGCGGCTGTGGGCAACGTTCACTCACACATGCTTGACATAACGAGGGTTAAGCTCAGAGAGATGTTAAGTCCTAGAGCAGAAAGGAGTAGCAGCTTCCTTGCAAAAGATCCTCCCATGTGGAATTCTCCCCCTCATCCAAGAGCGACTTTGGGCAATGTTCACTCGTGCATGCTCAGTTTGTCCTCTGAAGCTGCCAAGGTGGCTTCTCCAGTTCTGCACGCGAGGCTCGAAGGCTTCCTTCAGGTTCTTTTTAATAAATTTGCAAGTATATTTGAATGTAATTAATAAATGTACAATTATGACATTATTGATTTATGTGTGCATATGTAGGTGAGGGGGCCCATATTAGTCTTGTTCCAGCACTTATTAATCCTCTTGGTGGTCCTGCCCCTTGTAAACAACTATTCAAAAGCAATATACCAGGTGAGGCTAAAATCAGTCCTGTGTGAATAGAACTCTTTCAACCAAAAGGTTTTGTTAACTACAATATTCAAATTTAGCAACTGTATTCCTCAATCGCTAAAAATGAGTATAAATTGCCATATACACAGGTCATAGATTGACAATCAAAGGGAAATTAATTTTTATATCCTTGCTTCCTTTTGCTCTCAGAGCCATAATCTTTCAAATGAATGGTATTGTTTTTGAGAAAGTACCATACCTGTAATTTTAAGAAAAAAATATATCAGAGACTGTGGAGAATAAAGACAGTCTAGTCGAACCAGGACCTGAGAGATACAGATTCAACTACACCCCTACTAATGGAAACTCATCAGCTGATTTTAAATCAGTCATTTTCTTACATGATTGAGTTAATGAAGGGAGATCTCCATGGAATCTGCCCTGAACTCCTTAGTAAGGCAGTTAATACATATGTGCAGTTATTTTCTCATATCAAAACAAATTAAAAGTTTGGTGGCAAAACACAAATTTGGTCTTAATTAATGCTTTTGGCATTTGGTACATGGTCCTGGATTTTAGGTTGGGTAGCTCTGTGCTACAATGGAGAAACTTCTAAGTTAGGAAATCCTCAGTTTGCATGACATTTTGAAGCAGAAAAGTAGCTATTCCAGTTAATATACAACAGGTATAAGGTTGCTAGAAACATGTCGTGCCAGAGATTGTTCTACAGTGCTCCTGCTGTGCTAATTTTCTTCAATTTGTTTCATAAAAAATCTAAAAAGCATTTAGATTACCCAGAGTGACATAGTTGTGAATAACTTATAGCAGGGATGGCAAACCTATGGCACGGGTGCCCAAAGTGGCACGCAGAGCCATGTCAACTGGCACACAGAGCCATCACCCATTTCTCTTCTGAGTTCCAGCATGCCGGCCAGCTGTTCTCTTTCGGTTTCTGATGCGCATGTATGTGCAAAGACTAGCTGGCCGATGTGCATGCGGCCGAGGAAAACCCAGGTGCCAGCATGCATATGCCAGCCAGGCATGCCCCTCATGGGTGTTCTCAGTGTTGGGCTACTGGCACCCCAACCCAAGCCCCGGGAATACCGACACCCCTTCCCTCCAAGGTTGGGAAGCGGCTCTGGCTTTCCAGCGAAGGAAGGTGGCATTCCCCCACCCTACTTCTGCTCTTTGCCAGCAGAGCTGGCGCATACGCACGTGACAGCTGGTCTTGCGTGCATGCTCATAAGACCGGGTGGCTGGCATGCATGTGTGTGCCAGAAACCCGAAGATCATGTGCTCTTTCAGTTTCCGGCACGCGGGAGCGCACCCACACTCACTCGCCCCGGTTTTGGCACTCGGTGCAAAAAAGGTTCGCCATCACTGACTTATAGTTTGCTTCTACATTACACCCAGCATAACTTGTAACTTCCACCCATATTTGTATGATATATCATTTAGTTATTTTTCTTACTTGCTTATTCTGCATGGCATACATTATTTGCAATCAACATTGGAAAAAATGAGCAGTTCTTACTGGGTTGGAAATAACTGTAATATGCAATCATCACTTTCATTAACTAATATTCTGAAAACACGTTATTTAATATAGATCCTTCAAAATATTCTCAAGCTATATTCTCACTGAATTTTTACAAACCCCATTCCTGTCCATTAAATACCTTAATCATCTTACCTTTATCTTGCACATAAACAGTTATAAGACCAGAATCTTCTTCTGTAAGTTTGTACAAGACTCCCTTGGGGTCAGGTAACCACTCTTCCACATGACATGAGTAATTGCCAGCATCAGAAGTAGCTGCCTGCAACACAGTCAGTCGATAGAACATGGCAGAAGGTCTTTGAAAACGTAGTCTCCCTTCCCAAGGGCTGGCCTCTCGGCTGAAGACAAAATCCTGGCCTACACTTAACAAGGCCTCTCTATCTTCTTCATTCTTGTGACCAGTTTGCCCACTTCTGCCTTTATTCTTCATGATGAACCATGTCACAGAAAAACGGGAATCTTGGCTGGTAGGTGACAAAATATTGCAATCCAAATGGAAATGGTCCTGTTCTGGCACTGTGAGGTTGGCTATTGTTGCATCCACCTGTAGTGAGGCATCTGAAGATATTGAAGATATACAAAGGACAATTAGTTTCTCCAATTGAACAGAATATGAGCCAATGCTGAAAAGCAAAATTTGGAATTTCTTGAAATTCAAATGGCCCTCCCTTCAGAATACACTTTTATGAAATGAGACACAGAATTTAGGTTTGGCTTCAAAGGCTTGTTCCTCTTCTTGGCATAGAAACCAGGAAATAAAAAATGCATGGTAAAGAACAAGCTGCAAGTGTGTACTGCCAAATTTCAGATAATCAAGAAAGAGACTGCTAAGAAAACAAGTGCTGAAGAATAGACTATGCCCATGGGGCAAATGTGACAAAGAATAACATATTCATGCTTTTTAAAATGCCCTGACTAGAATAAGATTACTGAAAGACTGGAATGGAATAACCTCCTTGGATAACCTGTACAGATCAATGATTATCATTATGGAATGGTTATGTGGAACTGAACATTCTTTGGCACAACCTGTTCGAAGGGTTTGGCTTAATTGATATTTCTAACATTTCTGGTAACATTTAATGAGGCAAAGAATTCCACAGTACTCTTTCATAAATTTTCTTTTTCACTCATATCTAATTGTATAAGAGGAAGCCATAAAGAGAAACGATTATTGGACATAAAATAACATTTTAGAGCTAGAATTACCAGCAAATGGTAATAATGTACAACAGAAGAATGAAAATGATTTTGGTATTATTGATTTCAAAAGAAAAAGTACAAAATTGATTATGCAGTTTGGAATTTCAAGCTGATGCATTCTCAGGATGCTTTCAAGTTATTCATTCTTAGGATGCTTATTAGAGAACAAGCACGTTAGTTATTGAAATACTGGAATGAAGGGAACACTTACAGAACTAAATTAATACGACTTAAGTATCATGGATATCAAACTTGATTGCATCATGTGACAGATCATGATGCATCGTGACAGTTTTTGCTTTTGCAGAGCCGGGGTGGGCGTGGCCTGCACGATGCATCTGGCCCGTGGGCCCCAGTTTGACAGGTTTCCACAAGTTTTTTAAACTCACTAGCAGAATCTGCTAGTGAGTTTAAAAACTTGTGGAAATTTTTAAATCCTAAAATAACGAAACCCCTCCCCTCAGCCACCCTTTATATATAGCTCAGGAGAAGTCATAAGGTTTCTGCCTAAGCTTACTGTCCTTCATGTCTCTGGTTGCTGCTAACAGGCCATTTGAAAACATTTTCCCCAAAAAGAAAATCCAAAAGCTTAACTCTAATGTGTGCAGCATCACAATGATTATAGCCTGGAGGCATTTTTTTCTCTAGAGACCCATATATTTTTCTTCTTCATCCTGAACAGCTGGGGGGGGGGGAATGTTTAGCAAGAATGTCAAATATTTTCACATTCTCTCAAGAGCTGGCTGGTTTTTCAGAGTACAGATCCTCATCAACAAGAATTGTAGCCCTTTTCTTCTTCAGTCTGCTGATATTTGGAAACTATATTATAAACATTTCATAGGCATAAATCTCAAGGAATCACAGAAGGTCTATATAAGGTTTGTTAAGAGCAAATACACTGATTTGAGTGGTATATTCCACAGACAAAATTTCACTCTTCCATTTTTTATATAAATCACAAGCATTGAAATATAAAGTATTAATTTAGGATGTAAAAGTTATCCATTTATTATCTGTTAAATTTTTATTTTGTGCTTTTATTTTGTTTAATGTAAAAGGATTCCATCATAGAAAATAGTGCCAGCAGTTCAGTTAAACTTTCCACTTGAAAGCAATTCATTTAAATTTGGGGGCTGCATTTTTTCCTTGCTTTATACTCAAGACTAAGATCTTTTAATAGTTAGTCAGCTTCAAATCCATACACAAGGGAAGAACCATTTCATATGCATTTTTGAAATGGAAAAGATTGTTGCAACTTTACCTGAGTGCATTTACATTTGGTAATACTGGATTATATTATTTTTCAAAATATGTTTCATACTCTTAGTAAACCTCAAGGGTCAGGATTAAGATTGGGCAGCTATTCAGATACAAAGCAGAAAACATCTACCATAGATGTTCTTGCTGTACCTGTCAACAATTCCTTAAAGTTCATGACAGCTGTCCAGGTTTAAGGTAACATTAAATTGGCAGTGATATATAGTCTTTCCTGTTTCATATCTTTAAGTATAAGGATAGAAAATTTGGGCAAAAAGTTTAAAATTTTGAAAATCGTATTTTTGTTTGGTCTTCTCTTCTTAAAGTTTCATTTTCTTTCCCTAGATATGGAGTTTGAAGATGAATCCAAGCATGATGGAATCTCTTTTCACCCAACAATGTTATCTTCAGTGTTATCATTCTGTGGGGTGGCACTATTCTTTAGAGCAGAAATCACCCCAACCTTTCCATCTTGATGCCCGGGAGAGGGAGAAGAGCGGACGGTTTCTTGTGTAGCCTTCCCCCCTTCTAAAGAAGACAAATGCATAAAAGTATAATAGTATTTGGAGTTTTTCTGCACATTATATATGGAAAGCACTTAGCCTGGCAGGCAGGAGAGAACAAATGAGGACCTAGTCTAGATTCATTGCACAACCATAAAAGGGAGAGGACCAGACCGCCCCTTTATCTAATCTATATATCTAATCAAAGGTTTAATTTATGCACAGATGTCAGTCCTGGTGACAGCAGCATCACCGCCGCTCGATTTTCTGATTGGTTGCCAAGTGGCCACCTTGCTAAGCCGAATGGTGGCCATTAGGAGGAAGTAGCCGGTGGCGCCAAGTCCCGGGATGATGTGGAACTGACCGGGTACACAGGAGACAGCTGTGGAAGTGACAGGATGACGTGGGACACACCGCAGACGGAGGAAGCATTGGCAGAAACACAATACAACCACCGCCGCTGCCACCACCATCATTGTGAAGCGGTGGTGGTGGCAGCGGCATAACCACCTTTCTCCTTCCCCAACATCCCTGTGGTAGGTATCACTGCTGAGAGAGGACAGAGAAAAAGGGAGGGGAAGAGAAGGGAGAGAGAGAGAGAAATGGAGGGTGAGGGAGAGAAAGGGAGAGACAGAGAGAGAGGGAGAGAGAGAAAGGGAGGGGGAGAGACAGAAAGGGGGAGAGAGGGGGAAACAGACATGAGGATGAAGAGAAGGAGGGGGGAAGAAGAGGAGGGGGAAGAAGATGAAGAGGAGGACGAGGATTCAGGGGGTTACTGGTTGTTCCTAAGGGAAAGCTATTGGACTGGAAAGATTCCTCTATTATAGGTAGAACACAATAAGGAAGTTAGTTTGAACTTTGCAGGTGTGGGCTTGGTTGTTCGTACCTGATACATTATTAACATTAGCTAAAATCAGTGACTGCTAGCTTAGTATTATAGAAAAGGGATATAAGTCAACTGATCAATTTATGTGCTGACTAAAATCCATGTAAGCCAATTCAGTGCAACCAGATAGTTCAGAGTAATTTGCAGTGAACAGAAATTAAGCTTCTTTCTCCATCTGTGATGCAACCCTCCAAATAAACAAATATTTTACCTGGCTTCTTCACCAAAACTGTTGTCAGCCCAGACAGATCTTCTGCCCTTTTGTACCAGGTATTCGTAGGATTCAGCAGCCACTCCTCCACTTGGCAATCATAGGTCCCACTGTCCTGCAGTGTCATATTCTGGATAGTAAGAAGATATAGGCCTGGCAAAGGACTTTCCAGGTGCAGCCTGCTCTTCAAACCATTTAGAGTTGCTAACTCTCCATATAAAAGAGTGGCCTGCCTTGTCAGCTTTACAACTGCTTCTTTCTCTGGCTCACCAGATTTCCACATGTACCATTCCACAGAAAGCTGGGAAGCTTGACTGCTCCGGTTAGTGACTAGACACTCTAGTGTTACCCGATCGTTTTCTAAAATGGTTAGGTTCTTTTGGCTCTTGTTGACTTCCAATAGATTATCTAGGAAAATACAAGAAAATAACTATTAACTGAAAAAGAATTGCCCAAACATTAGTTACACTTCTATAGATTCAACTTTGCTCTGATAGAATTTATGTATTATCTGTAACTACAGTAGAAAGTCTGCATACCCGTTAAAATGCCAGTATTTTGAAATGTAAAAGTCAGACCAAGATAGACCACTTCAGAATTCTTTCAAACTTTAATAGAACCCATAAGCTGTACAATTCAATTGAAAAACAAACTAAAATCTTTTAAAGGGAAAAAGTGACAATAAAAATGTACAATAACATAGTTGCATAAAGATACACACTCTTAAACTAATATTTTGTTGAAGCACCTTTTGATTTTAGGAGAGCATTCAGTATTTTGGCATAAGAGCCTGCAAACATAGCACATCTTGCTTTGGGAATCGCTGCTCACTCTTCCTTAGAAAAACATTCCAAATTTATCAGATTGCAATAAACATTCCAAATTTATCAGATTGTCCTGTGTACAGCTTTCTTCAGTTCATCCCACAGCTTTTCAATTGGATTCAGGTCTTATTCTGGGAGGCCTGGATTCAAACATTTATAAAAAATAACCAGGCCAGAGATATTTTTTTCCCAGATTCTTCAGTGCTTTCAACAATGGCAGAGTTTTTAATCTATGTGAAAATTAAGGGAAATATTCAGAGACTCTTCTGCCTTGAAATTAACCTATACTGAACAATATAGGACAGTCAAACATCAGGAGTTGACCATAGGAAATGTTTTATTTTGTATTATATCATAAATGCTTTATAAATGTTATATATAATTGTCAAATTTCAGTTTTACAGAAATTACAGTTTTGAAGTTTGGATGTGGTGGCGCAGTGGTTAGAGGACAGTACTGCAGGCTATTTCTGCTGCCTGCCGCCTGCCTGCAATTTGGCAGTTTGAATCTCACCAGGTCAAGGTTGACTCAGCCTTCTATCCTTCTGAAGTGGGTAAAATGAGGACCCAAATTGTTGGGGACAATATGATGACTTTATAAACTGCTTAGAGAGGGCTGTAAAACACTGCAAAGCAGTATATAAGTCTAAGAGTGCTATTGCTACTGCTGTTCTGTAAATTGGACCATTTATGGTACGGTACCTTGATTGAAAATGATGATGCAAAGTTTTGCCCAGTTAGATTCAATGCATACTTCTAAAGATAGTTTGTATTAAGCCCATTAGCATCAGACAGCACATATATACAATATAGACCTGCATGCTTTTGTACATGTATGTGTGTACATACATATACACACCATGCAATAGAATGATACTGCAGGCAATATGGATTCTTATGCAATAGCACATGGGAATGCTGCAGATATAACATCCACTAATAAAACTGAAGGAATGCAAATGTATCAGTCAGAATATTTGGAGCAACAGGCATTCACCAGAGGTTAAGAACTCTTTAAGTTCTTAAGTTGTCTTTATTAGGATATAACTTCCTCCTTAGAATTTATAAATTGTTTAGTATTGTGGTATTGCATGATCTTAATTATATAATTGTTACTTGCATTTTTTATTTGAGTTTATTACTCAAATAATTAAGTACTTTGAAAGTACTCAAATTAAGTACTTTCATTAGATAGAACAAGCAAAAAAGAAATTAAAACATAAACAAAAATTTTCAATGATTAAGTGTGATTCGCTTTACAGTGCTAACTGGCTATCAGTATGATCTTTGGATAACTTGATCACAATTTTTTCTACATGTTGCACTGAGTAGCATTGAGCTTCAAAGGATGTTTGGAACTATAAGACAGAAAAGTTTAAGATATTATGGCCTCCTCCATGCTTGTGTCAGAAGAAAATATTCTTCTAAATAAAGCATCTTCAGCAAGTGGTAGTGATAAAATCTCTACAAGGCCATTGCATATACAGAAGCTCAGATACTATAACACATAGAACTATTAGTCTTGATCTAACTTTTGATGAACTCCCATATGACAGTTTTTGTTTTAAAATTGAATCAGGTTATTTTTTCCTGGATTGGACATTACTCTGTCTTCCATGCCTCCTCATAAACTAATCCTCTACTTAAGACTATAAAGCTATCTGAAACCTGGTATTCTCAAGCTGTGTTTTGACTGTGGCTCCCAGAATTCTCCAGCAAGCATGACTTTGGGAAATTCTGGGAACTGTAATTAAAATATGCTAGAAGGTGCTAAGTTTTCAGATGGCAGGTTTTGTGATGTTTTTATGATAGGCAGATATTTTAAGTGACAGTAGGTTGTGTGTCCTACATACAGTGATATAGGAAATAGGTTAAATATATAAAAGGTTTTCTAAATACTTCTATTTCTAAATTCAGCACCTAGATTATTATATTCAAGAATTTTTCTGACAGCTTTTAATGAGTGGTTTTATTAAATAGCAGGCTGCAATAGAATCAGGGAGAGACAAATAAATTAATAGATTGGCATCCACAAATTAAGAAATAGGAGAAGTTAAGTTTATTACAAGATAAAACTTGTCACGACTGGTCAACTATACATTGGTCCAGAAAGCTGCTTGGCATTTGAACTTTTAATGCTATTAAGGACAACAAATTCCAGCCAGTAGAAAGTAAGAATATCCCTTTAAACTGTTAGAAGTTGCCATAAATCAATATTGGAGTTGGTGGCATTTAAATCAAAAAATAACCAGGAAAAGAAAAGAAAAGAGCAGTGGTTCTCAACCTTCCTAATGCCGCGGCCCCTTAATACAATTCCTCATGTTGTGGTGACCCCCAACCAGGGGTGGGTTTCAACTGGGCTGCCACCTGGTTCGCT
>JANHFQ010005506.1:52762-72801 GCA_032468035.1 Aparallactus werneri | reverse complement strand
GGATTATGAAAGGCTTGTCTGGGTTTGGGTGCTGAAGAATTGGTTCTTCAGACAAAAGTCTTTTTAGTTTCACGAAGGCTTTTTGACAGTCCATAGTCCAAGCCACTGGCTGAGCCGGTTTTGGCTTCAGTGAGGAGGGTCCTGTTTTCAGAAGCTCCGTCAGGGTAGCGCCACTTCCACAAAGACAGGAATAAACAATCTGTAAAAGTTCACAAATCCTAAGAAACTTTGCAACGGCTTGCGCTTGCGTGGAGTTTGCCAATCTAGGACCACTTTTACTTTCCCCGTGTCCATTTCTATGCCTTCATTAAATACTTTGTAACCTAAATAGTCTAGGGAGGCTTTGTGAAATTCGCATTTTGAAAGTTTTGCATACAGTCCTGCAGCTAGCAATTTTTTCAATACTAATTAGTCGTACTAATTTCACATGCTCCTCCATAGTTTCACTGTATATAAGAATATCAGCAAGATAAACTAAAACTCCTTTATATAAATGATCATGTAGAGTTTCGGTTATCAATTGATGAAAACTGCAGGGATCCCTTGCGGTCCGAATGGCATGACTTTGAATTGGAAAGTCTCTAATGAGCAGTTAAAAGCTGTTTTTCATTTGTCCCCTTCTCTCATACATACTTGGCAGTATGCCTCTCTTAAATCCAGCTTGGTAAATATCTTCCCTTTTGAGAGGTGGCTTAATAAGTCTTTAATTAGGGGTAGGGGTTGGTGTTTTGCACACACACTGCATTGATCCCCCTAAAATCCACGCATAACCTTGCTCATCCATCCTTCTTTTCTTTGAACAATACTGGGGCCGGTATGTGAGATTTGACCGGCTCAATGAACCCTCTGGCTAAGTTGGAATCAATGTATTTTCTCCATTCCGTCATTTCTGCTGGGGTCATGGAATACATTTTTGGTTTGGGCAACTGGTTCTATGTCGATTGCACAGTTGAATGGTGCAATCATTCAACTGTGGGGGGGGGAGTACATTTCATTCTTCTTCCCTGAAAGCTTGTGTGAGGTCTCTATATTCTCTAGGAAAGGTGGGATCCCCTGGATCCCTATTGGCTTAGGGATGCTAGAAGTTCAGTCTTTGTCAGGAGGAATTTTCAGGAGGTCCAACCCCTATGATTAGCTTCCTGTAGCCGTCTTTCCATTTTATGGACAGGAGTGCACTTATCCAGCCAGGCAAGCCCCAGTATAATTGATTCAGTCATTTTTGGGGTCTACAATAAAGCAATAAAGCAAATAAATTCTCTGTGCTTTCAATTCTCACAAGTTCAGTTACTTGTGTAGCAGGGATTTCTCCAATTAATGTCCCATCTACTTGTTCAAATTGAGTGTGCTCACTGCTTCGTTTTTATTCCTAGTTGCTCAATAATTAGCAATCCATTTAGGCATCTGGTACATCCTGTGTCAATGATTGCCTATACATCCCCCTGTTCTCCTGTCCCTAGCACTATCAGTTTAACTTTACTGCAAAGGGTTGGATGGCCCCATTCACCATTGGGTCGCTTTCATCACCAGCCACCTCCTGAGGATTTTCCCAAGCCAGAGTTTCCGCTCCATTGGGGGGGAGGGGGAACTTCCACAGCTTGCCAGGCAAACCTGTTTGTCTCCGGGGCCTTCCCGGGGGTTCTTCTCCCTCTGTCTGCAGGGGTTTGCCTTGGCTGCAGGATGGGCATCGGAGTCAAGCATTCAGAGGCTCGGTGGCTGACTTGTGGTAGCATTTAATAATCCCAGGCAGCTGGGTTGGTGGCTGGCTGGGAGGCTTTGCAGGCTGCTGTCGAGGGGGAGGTTTTCTGGCTTGCGTTTCAGCGGGAGGTTTTTGGTGCGGATAAATCTCCCTATCCATTGCAGTGGACATCATGTACCAATCTTGCAACCTCTCTGGTACTCCTCTTATGCGACAGGATTTCCGGACCTCAG
This sequence comes from Aparallactus werneri, assembly GCA_032468035.1. Taxonomy (NCBI): domain Eukaryota; kingdom Metazoa; phylum Chordata; class Lepidosauria; order Squamata; family Lamprophiidae; genus Aparallactus; species Aparallactus werneri. The sequence goes on along the minus strand of JANHFQ010005506.1, from coordinate 70,872 downwards.
GATCGATGGCCTCTTTAAAATAGTGAAGCAGGATTCTCTCTGGCCATTTTCTGAGTTTTCCTGCTACTCTTCGGAAATCCCAGACAAAGTTTGATCAGCCAGTTGCCTTGCTTCATGGTTTTGAGGGTTTCTTCATTTTCATTTCTGTGGTCTGTGTCCTCAAATCTCCCTCTCAGCAACTGGACAAATGCATCGGCATCATCTAGATCAGCTGCCCCTTTGTCGTGCAATTGGGATATCCAGTCTGAGGCATCCCCCTCTTTCATGCCTTCAGCTATAGCATTCACTAAGTCATGGTCAGTTTGACGTAGGTATCCATACTGATCAATATATGCCCCCATCCTATTCAGGAAGTAAGCAAGTTTGCTTGGAGTCTCATCAAACACCACCCTAAATTGGGATGGTTGGATGATTGCTGGGGCCACTGGAGCAGCCAGCTGCTGGGCAGCCAGCTGCTGTTGTACCACAGAAAGGGAGTTGGACAGCAGTGGGCGGCAGAGCTGCAGCTTGAGGTTAAACTGGAACCCTTTCTGGGGCAGGTTGGATCAGGAGCACTGGGGGAGCCTGGATCACCGGCGGAGTTTGTATCGGTGGGGCATGCAGCCCCAACACCCATTGACATTGCATCCAGCCATACCCTGGGTAAAATCCCCATCCCAGTGCAATTGTTGCAATGGGAGGCAACATGTAGCCTGGTTGATAGGGGGTGGTGTGATATGGCATCCCTCCAGGAATCGGAGGCATCTGTTGTCCATTTGAGTTCTATGTGCAGGATTTTATGCCTGCTGATGGCAACCCTGCTGTTTCTCTTGGTCTCCTAGGCAGTAAAGGTTGTAGGATCTTCTGGAATAGAGGCACACAACTGCTGCTGAAAGTAAAGCAGGATGGAAGTGCTTTATGAATATGGAAATGGGTTTCTGGATCCAGGTCATTATTTTCAGAAGCTTAAAAGGGAATAAAAATTGTGAAAATAAAATAGACTGGTCTGCAAAAAACAGACTTTAATATGGTTATTAGCTGCAGATTTTCAGAAGTGACAGCAAAGAACTCTACAATTCCATCCTCATGAAATAATATCATTTACTCACCTGGGAGGAGGTAAACTGATTCTGTAGTCTCTGTTGTCACTAATCTCTTGTATTCAGGATGCAATAGCCGACGGATGCGGGATTTGCTTTCTGTGTGGAAAAGGCCCAAGTAGGCCGTAAAAAAATATGCAGGTGGATAGACAGAAACACATTTTTCTAATTAGCTGATGCCTGTTGCTCTAAGTGTAAGTGGGTGCAGTTATAATAGTGTGCCATTTTCACAAAGGAGCTTGAGAAACACCTATCTCGTTAAGTTTGAGGGTTACGGGGAGAAAAACATTATAGTTTTTGTGGTTATTTGACATGAGGGGAGGTGTTAACATTCAAACCGTCCAGGATTTATGTTAAACATACTTAGATGGATTACTATTATGACTTCAGGGAGTTTTTTCTAGCCAAGAGATCCCTAAAGAGAGATTGATATATTGATCGTATTGAAGAAAAGCAGAGTAACTTAAAGATACATCTGTCATTTTAGAAAGGACCCAATGCAGGATATTATGGCTTGCAAATGATGTGTTGTTTTCTTTTTTGAAAAGCAAGTTTAGAGGCCTGACCTGGATTGTGTCAGGAATAGGACAAGTGAAAATGTAAGCTTATCTTCAACATATGAGAAGATCTGATGTAATGTAGTTTATTGATCTATTGAAAGGAAATATATTTACTTTTTTCCTCCTCTTCCCACCTACCTGGCACTAATTTTATTTTTATGACAACCCTCAAAGGCTAAAAAAGAGTGACTGGAGTTTGATGGCTGAGTGGTTCTTTGAGTCTACTTTATAATCCATCAAACCAAACCACTAAACCATCTGCTTGTGAAGCTCAAGTTCAACTCTGTATTCACATGCCAAACTCACCAGACTTTCCCTGCCCATGTGCTCTATATGTGTTTTATAACTATTGCTGAACTCTCTCCAGTCCGAAGCAGAGTGAATAGGGATGATGGATTCCAGAATATCTAATTCAGCGAATCAGCGTTTACAAGGCTCCAAGGCACAAGAAGAGTTCTAAGCCAGAGCAATCTGGTTCTCATATTATATCAGCTGCTTGACAATAGTTTTAGACAGTATAACATTGCTGTTGGATGCTATGTTAGAGACAGGAAATGCTTTACAATTGTAGGGGACATAGGGAAAAACAGTGTTGACTCTATTTTCTAATAGAGTGACCTTACAAATGATGGACGAGAGCTGTTTCTTCTATGCTGATCTCTCTTTCTCTGGGTATGTATAGAAATATGAAGAACAGTATTTTTCAAACTTGACAATTTTAAGATGTATGGACTTGGACTCCCAGAATTCTCCCAATAGCATGCAGGCTAAAAAGATTCACTAACCAAAAAATGTATTAGAACAAAGAATAATCTGTCAAATAATTTATTGTCTAGAACATTGGTGTTCCAATTGCTATTGGATGCCAATTCCTATCAACTCCAGCAGATCCGTCTCATGGTTATAAAGGCATCATCTGAAAAACCAATTTCCTCACTTGTAGAAACTGTAAGAAATCAGAAACTGGGTGGATTCAAATATTGGGGGCTGCATTTTAATCTTTATGAATAAACAGATCAATTCACAGGATAGACCAATAACAACACCTTTCTTTAAAAACTATCAAGGGCTAATTTCAGCTGCTTGCTGAAGCATTATAATTACATTTTGAGTTTTTAGAGTTGCTAGCCACATATGTATGTCTCCTTAATATACAGGGATCCATCAAATTCAATATACAGAATATTTGTAATGGTATGTGGGAATGAATTTGGGAGACAGGAGCAGGAACTACAGACTGGAAATAATCAGATAAAAGGCAGCTTAATTCACTGGTGAAAGAATGAAGTGGTGATAAACATCTCAGAGAGATCTTTATTGACCATAAAAGTAAGGATAGAGAGATGTTCTTTTAATGTAATCTCATAATAAAGGTAGAGGTCTACTTCTGGGTGTGCTTCTTGTCTGGACTTTCTTACAAGGGTGACCAACTCTTCATCCAAATCCGAAAGATACATGAGTATCCAGAGCAACTGTAGTATCACAAGTACAAAACGAACAGTTTATATCATGACACACATTTGATCATTTGTCCTCCTCACCATGGATGCATTACTGATAGTTTTCAAATGGAACTAGATTGATCCTTTTTAAAAACATATTTTAAGTCCTCTTACCAAAACCATTGAAAATTAAATGACTTCTCTTTCTTCCTAAACAGGTTACAATGAAAGCCAAGCAGATTAAAGATTCAGTTTCAAGTGCTCCAGGTAATGTATCTACATTATATATCTCAGGATGGTTAAAGAAAATTTTGCCTTTAAAGTTTAGTAAAGTTGGACTTGTTTTTTTCTCTCTCTTCATTCCTCATGAATTTTCTGTTGCATGCCGCCCCCCCCTTTTAGTTGTATATTATTTGCAGGGTGACTTTGCTGAAGAGCAAGTTTAGGATGCTATAATGCACAGGCTATTGTGGCTCTTCAAGATTGGCAAAATGTTGATGGTCAAATGGCCAACATTTTGGTAGCTCCCTAAGCTTATTTAGAAATAAGCATGGAGATGGAACTAGTTTGCCTCCTAGATGCTGTCTGCTATTACCTGTTCTAGCAACAATGTGCCATGCAAAAAAAACCCTCTGTTTTCTTGGCAGTTTTGTCCTCAGAGAATGGATTTAGAACTTTAAGAATGAGAATAGGGCAGAATATTTTATAAGGCAAACTGTTTCCATTCCTACTCTGGAACTACCACAATTCCAAAAAACCCACTTCCAAATAGGGACTTAATCCTAAAGAGTATGGAGATATGGGTAGGGATGATAATTTCTCAAAAACCTCTTATTCCTATTCTTACTCCCAAAACAGCATTTAAAATTGATCTCCAAATTTTCCAGATGGCTCTCTGCAATCCTCCAAAACAGAGTTGCAGCACATAATCTCTCAATTGTTTCCTCTTCTATGGCTAAGCATATATTTTAAATATAGTAAAGATCATGTCTTCAACTAATATCTTAATTCAGTGTTATTTGCAAAATAAAATATAATGGGCCTCAATTTTTTGGCACTCTGCCCACCACTCTGCCTTTCTTCTATGCCTGGAAGATGATTCTTTTTCTGGTGTGATGGTTACACTTGGCCTTTGACTGGAGTGCCAGATAGTCCTCCAAAATCTGGTGAATCAAGGATCAAAACTATATTACTTTTGCTTCAGTTATATTTAAAATGAATAATAGGCAATGACTGCTTGTCTCTTTAGTATTTAATATTTTTCATTCTATCATTTTTAGTAATTCAGTAAAAAAATGAAAGCTTTTAGGAAGTTGCGGAGTTCTCTCTCCACACTCATGGGAAAGTGGCAACCTTCAGAACTTCTGAGTCCTACTTGAAAGACTGTAGAGGCCAGAGTGTAAATATCCATATTGGCTAGAGTAGTGGTGGACAAACAGTGGTCCTAGATATTACTAAGCATACTAGCTGCTTTTTTTGAAAACAAATAACAGGCAGAAAAGGAGCTTCTATGCATATATGCCTTCATTAAGTGCATAATGTGAAACTCTGCCTCAAATTGTTCAGCAGTGTAAAGAAAACAAAAATATGTGACATCTGTTCCAGAGAACCAAAAGATGAATTAAAATAACTAAGGGTACCATTGATTAAACACCGTGGCAGTGCATTATTCTCCCATTTCAATGGGAGCACTGCAGTTCATTCATTTCAGTGTATCAGTGCATAGAGGAGTGCATGTTAACAAAAGAGCCAGAATATAACGGAAGACCTCTTAACATCGTACCTAATTGATGCTATTTCTGGATTGTTTAAACTAAGTGTGACTACCATGGAAACATACAAGTAAAAATGAAAGCCTGACTTTATTAGCTTGGAATCAGACTTATATTTGACTAAGTCTGGATTTAATCTATTATGTTTAATCTATTATATTTAATCTAAGTCTGATTTTTTTTAATACAGGTGTCAGATATTTTCAAGGCACTCATGAAGCATACTTTAAAAAAATCTGTTTGGAATATTGGTTCCCCTCATCTTCTTCCTTATTATATGTTAATCTGATGTGTGCTATTTTTCAATAGGTACTATTAAATTCTTAGAATTGAAAACTTTGGCTCAAAGCTCAAGATCCAGCAAGGCCAGTATTAACTTACCCGATCTTATAATCACTCAACGGGATAAAGAAGAAGATGACCAGGAGGAAAAAACAAAGTACAATTATGATCCAGAAACAATAAATAAGATCACAACAGATGAACAAGAGATTGGGTTAAATGAAGCCCGACATCGCAAGCGGAAAACAATACCAAAGTCTGCTGAAACAATATTCCCAGGGACAAAGGAGACAACAGAGGACAAGTGTAGAGGGAAGCGCCAGAAGGACTTTGACACTGCAGAACAAGAGGAATATAGTGATGATGAGGCCAGGAAAAAAGAGAGGTGTCGCAGTTCAGATGACTTGTGGACTCAGAATCAACAGAAGCTTCTAGAGCTGGCCTTGCAACAGTATCCAAAGGGAACGCTGGAACGCTGGGATAAGATTGCCAAGTGCGTTCCAGGAAAAAGCAAGGTGAAGCCAGAGATTTGGGGTTGGGTAATGTTGTATTGATTTTTCTTGTAAATTTAGTTTTAGAAGATTCACTTTCTTAAATTTAATGCAATTGACAGAGTATTTTTAAAGATGATAAATAAGATTTTGTCTGTATTTGTGACAAACGATAACCTGCTCTTTTAATGTTTCCTATCACCTGTCTCTGAAAGAATAATAGAAGCTAATTCAACCGTGTTGGCTTAATGTGGAGAAAGCAGTTAGATAGTGTTTAGAACACCAAATAAATGTTGCAATCTTATATACTGGATACCAATGAAGCCATGAAATCATAATCCTGGAAAATATTGATTCTATTCCTGCTCTGTCATTTAATGTGTTCCAGCAAAATTTAAAAGAATCAGTGTTTCACAAGAGGCTTTAAATTAATGAACAGCTTCCTTGATTATATCAAAAGGTCTATCTGAAGGGGGGGAAGCATGTTCTTCAGTTTTCAAGAAGATGCTAGAAAATTACTTGTGAGTTCTTTCCATTTACATTCCTTGCTACTTTCAATGCAGGATTTCCCAAGGCTTGCAATCTATATTATAGGTTCTAAGTTACTGAGGAAATCTATATTTTATTACAAAACTTAGTTCTCCAGGGTATTCTTGACTGAAAATTTGCGGACACGTATGGTGGCAGATACCTTGCAATTAGCTAATTGATACATTGCTTTCTATGTTCACTCATTTTTTCCCAAGTCAGGAAGCAGGTGAAGCAGTATATTCAATAGGAAAATAACCAAGTAAGGTGGGAAATTATCTTGTCTCTCTTCCCCCCCCCCAAACTTGCTGATAATTTAAATGTTTTTAATTATCAAAGCATGACGATGAGGAAGGCAATAAAGGCACTGGAGCAAAACACCAGTCCAAACAACTAATTAGTTTATTAATGAAACTTTTTTTTAAAAAAGGGCAAAATAGGGAAGGTATATGATTGTAAATGTAAATTAAAGAAGATGAGCATCTTGAAGTAAGCAATCCTAACAAAATAATTTCAGAAGTTTTGTAGAGTCTCATGCATGGCCAAAGATGGAAAATCGAACCTTTGCCGGGTTGTTATTCAGTAGTCTTAATATTGGTGGCTGTACCACAATTAACCACAATTAACCAGTAAGCAGTTGTCAAATGTGTTAGATAATGGATTCCAGGTGACAGGAACTGGTTAGTTATATCTTTGCTTGTTATATTGTCCAGGATATATGAAAGATGTTGGAAAGGAGATGGCTAGAAAGGGGGATTGAAATAGTACATCTGTCTTGCCTATCAAGCTGAATATTTTTCTAGTGAGAGGTACATTATGTTTAACTATATTGGAAGTATTTGCTTTTGTTAGATGGAACTTTATACTTTGTTCAAACGATTTCCTGAAGTGTAGTCGAACTGTAACTGTTATAAGCAATAAGCTGCTTACTGCTTGGTCAGGCTTTGGAAGCTAGGAGGGAGTGGATAGATTGAAGCACATACTTTCTAAATGCCAGAAAGACACATTCATTATTGGTGCAAAACCCTTAGGGATCTATAGGTAGCTTTGTTGACTTTGATGGCACTACTTTAGAAGCAGGAGGTATGCAATGTAATGTCCTGGTCTCCAGAGCACCAGGAGAATCTTTGGCTGAGTCCCAATAGTAGTTTAACAATTTCAACCTTACTTGATTATAGAAATACTGGCAGTGAATCAGGCTCTTGTTATTTCAGTTAGACATCAGCAATTCATTTTACATGGGAAAGCCCTTGAAGACAACTTGAGACTGCAGCTGCCATGAATTGAACAGGTTTAATAATTGACATGTCTGTTCTTTGAAGGCAGCACTGGTTGCCCATTCCAAGCCCAAATTAAGATGGTGGAAAATGCATACAAGAACCTTTGTTACCTTTGGAGCTGTCTGATCCATATAAAATCTGCCAGCTCAACCTGAACGAGCCAGGGATGCTGCAGGTACTGGCCAATAAGAACTTGAGTGCACGGAGGCTTGCAATACAGCCTTCTCATTAGCAGTGTTCTCATATAGAATACTTTGCCTGGCAAAGTCAGGCTCCCACTTTTGGGACATTTAGAAATGGATGTTATTTGCAGGGTTCTTGGAATGGGAAAACTTCAGTAATTGAATAGTTCAATAGCGGAGGAAGATATACTTTGTTTATAACATCATCTGTTGTTATCTTTTAATATCAGAAGCTGCCTAGCGTTCAGTGAATGTAGGTAGTCCTCAAAATATAACTGCAATGGCTTCTTGTGATGGCTATTAAATAAATTGTCTCACTTGATCTTTCCATTCCTGCTTTCTCCAATGCAGTTGTTAAAACAAACAGGTCAAGTGGAGCTTGGGCTGCATCAGGTGGAAAGGGCCCTTGTAGGCCTAACATAGCCCCAGGCCTATCTGCCCTGGTCCTATCAAGGTTTTTCCCACCCCAAGACTTTCTGTTCTTTGCTTCCTGACCCTTGGGTCTCCACAGGCCTTTCCCCATGCCCCTCAGGTATCCCCAAGCCTTAAGCCTGATTCCCATTCCACAATGCCAAACACCCTCCTCCTCACTTACCTTTTGATAAGCTCCTAGGTCTTCCAGAGTGCTTCATCGCAAAGCCATGTGGAATGATTCCAGAAGTGGCAACAATATTTACAGTACCAGAATGATGCCTTGTAGCCACGGGACAAACCACTGTTTTGCTACCTTAATGTGATTTGCACTCTCAGAAATTTTCCATAGTGCTGTCCAAACTTGATAAAGCAGCAAAATGAAACAATTTATCTCACGTGCCATTTTGTCCTCACCCACAAGTGAACAGGAGCAAAATGCTGGCCATTTCGAGGTTGCCACAATGTGGCCCAGAGCTAAGCACACCAAGCAGCCGAGGGACAAAGCAACCTTTCCATCATTATGGAAGACTTCAAAAAGTGAAGCGTGCATGGGGCTTGGTAGAGTGGAAATCAAGTCAAAGGCCAAGGGGGAGTCATTGGGGGAAGAAATGTTATACAGGGATCCAGTGTAGGCAGGAGGAAGATAGGTGGTGCTGCAGCATCCTTGCAGTCAGCCATAAGGGTGAACGAATGTGGGGACACTTCAGCAACCATAACATCAGGCCATAGCATGAGTAGCTTTCAGGAGGAGGGGGCAAATTCAAAGGGCTCTTAGGTGATTGTTGAGAACTAGCTATGCATAATACTGTATAGAGTTTGTGGTAATAACAGATACTTTTTCCTCATAAACTCAGAAAATGTTTTCCCTTCCTCTCCTGCCTAGTGTTAATTGTCTATAATGCTTTTAAAATGAATATTACATGTTAATACTCCATGTTTTCTTTTTTCCCCCCACAGGAAGAATGTATGACTAGATACAAACTGTTGGTTGAACTTATACAAAAGAAAAAAATGGCCAAAAGCTGAACACTTTAAAGAAGATTATTCATCAAAATGAGATACATTAAACATCATATGCAGTGACCTGTATTTTTGTACCTCAGTATTTCAGTATGTCATGTGCCTTAGTAAAAATCTGTAAATTTTACACCTTCAATTTGAAATGTTTTAATAGAATCAATGTATTTTTGTACAGGAGGGTTTTTTGCCACTATGACAACCGGTATTATAAGAAATGTCATTTGGAATACATATTGGAACAACTGAGAAAATATCTTTTAATATAAAGTCATATTGTAGGATGGGAAACGTGTCAATCTAAGTATCTTACATTTCAGTTTTTGTTAATAACCACTCATTCCCTAAAAATATTACACTTTGTTTTATTATCATAATAACATTGGCATTACATTCATCCTATTCCAATGAAACATGCAGAGGTAGGGAAGTGAAAAATTTAGTCAATTCTGAAATAGAACATTCCACAAAAGTTCCATTCCTGGGTCAACAATTTTTGTATATCCCAGAGCATGATGGCGCAGTGATTGGAATACAGTATTGCAGGCTAATTCTGCTCACATTGCCAGGAGTTTTATTCCTTCGTTCCTGACCAGCTCAAGGTTGACTCAGCCTTCCATCCTTGCGAGGTTGGTAATATGAGGACCCAGATTGTTGGGGGCAATATACTGACATTGTAGACCGCTCAGAGAGGGCTGTAAAGCACTGTGAAGTGGTATATAAGTAAGTGCTATTGCTACTGCTGCTTTGGAGATTTATGGAGAACCACAAATGGGAACTGAATTTCTAATTTTGTTTTATTTGCCTTCACTGTGGATCCTATTCATATTTATCTTCAGACCATACTGTTCAATATAGCAAATTCTATCTATTGCCTTACATTGTAACAGTTGGTCCTCCAGTTAATCCTTGACTGCAGCTTCTTCCCCATAACTGACTTTGCTGCCTCAAACCTGTAAAGTCAGTTTCAGGTGGGCAAAGTTGCCCATTTTTCGTTCTACACAAAGCACAGCTGGACAGCATTAACAAATGAGAAATAACTAACTTTAAAAAAATCTTTAAAAAACAGTTGGAAATCTCAGTTGAAGAACAAAAGAATGACCAGTCAGTCAGTAAATTCGTCAAAAGTGAATCCCCCCCCCCAATGGCAAGTATATTAGCCCAAGATATAATCTATTAGATGTCAGACTATGTATGACATTTCAGGCATTTCTACACTATATATATAGAAGCAGCCACAACTTAATATATATATTCTAGTTGTAAATTATGAAAAAGCAAAAATATTTGCATTTATATAATCCAAGCTCTGTCTGCTGGTGGCTGGTGCTAATGATGAAGACAAGACTTCATTCCAAATAAGAATAATTCCACTATAGCAGAAGAATCCTCAGGTTTTCAGCCTTGCGGGAAAGATTGGAAAATATGTAAGGGACAAAACTATTGCTTTCAGCCTTAAAAAATCTACGTATTTCATACTAATGCCATGATAGAATGAGGATGTCAATCTTTTTTTAAAGTGCTAAAACCTTATGTTTCTCAAAATTTAAGAAACCAATTGTGCCCATTTTCTTTGTAGTGATGTGAAGTGGCAGCACATTTTTCCTTATAACTAATACACAATATTTCCTATTGGGTGAAAGGATATCAAACATTGTAAAATGACCTTTTTCTCAAGAAAGATAACTCTTTCATGCCAAGGCACTTTCTGCTGCAGCAGGACTTGACTTTCCATTCTGGCTATATATTTTTGTTAGAGTAGCCACATTAGAATAGGCCTGTTTAAATTCCATTTAAAACACCATGATTTGAACATCTCTCAGTATGCATTAAAAACATGCTTGTAATAGGACTTGGCTTAGACACAGTGATTAATGCATTTCTCTGATGAAGTCTGTATCATGTATTGCAATTTACAGCCATAAACAATATTAAAATTTATTAACCAAAGCTTTGTACATATCTTTATATAAATTGGCAATTTTACATCTAGGCAAAACAACATTTATACAAATTATTACAGAATATTAAAACAAGTGGTTTAAATAAATTAAACCACACTGATTTACTTTAGTAAATTTATCTACAAAAGTGATTTGTGACTTTAAAACTTGCCATTAATATATAAAAATAAATTATTCTTACCTTTCAATTAGAACTACTAGTTAGAAATTTTACAAATCAAAATATCCACATTTTATGAATTCTTCACAATACAAAACAGTCACAAAAACGTATTTACAGAAATGAGGTAAGAACTGTGCAATGTTTAATCGAACAATATTGCAGAAACAATAGGTTCTTTCAATTAAGTACACAGTGAAGGTCTAAATATACTTGAGTATTTTCCACTAATAACTCACACAGACTCAAATTAGTGGTTATTAACTCTCAAATTAAAACTTTCCTGTTTTACTGCATAGTCATACAATGAAATTAACTCTTCAAAATGAAAATGTCTTTTTCACCCATTAACATTTCATAGCAATGGAAAATCTTTCCCGTTTTGTTTTTTGGTAATTTATTAGTGGAAAGCAACCCAGGTAATGATTTGCCTGAGCTATTGATAGTGACAAACACTTTTAGTAAAGGCAGATCAGAAAGGAAGGCTGCTGGTGCAAAGTTGAATATGCTTGCGGCTTTTTATTTCATTTTAGTGCATGCCCAGCTGTCTAAAGCCATTCCTAACCCAACATAGGGAAGCAACAGGCACTTGGGTTACATTAAATACTACCAGAACAGGAGTTACTTTCTCATCTGGTAAGAGTTCTATGACTTTCAACAGATCTGTTTTTCCAGTGATCTTGAAAAATCCATCTCAAAATTAAATATTACTTGTAATTTTTTTAATGTTTTCATTCTAGCAAAACATTTTAAAAACTAGTAAGATAAAATAAATGTCTTAAAACCTGGTTCTTTTCAGAAGAAAAAGATGGTACTTCTAAAACACTGATGACAAATCACCATGTCATTGGCAAAAATTTCGTATTTTCTTTGTTTTCTTCAAAGAAGTGATGGAACTAACCATCTGATTTTTAGCACTGCAGTTTGTGTAAAGTCAGCAACTGAATTCCGATCAGTTGACTGAATTGACAGTGCTCTAATCTGAAATCCAAACTTCCAGGCAATTTGATGGAAACAGTTCAGTTTCAGTGCAATACAAAGCAACAAGGTCAAATTTTACAATAAACATCTTCAGGTAGATTCACTTTTCCAGTGTGCAGTTAGCTCATTGATGTGTCTCATCATACCTGCAGAGAGAGAGTGCAACTCACAGCCAGATGAAGTGCTATCAGCAGGATTTGCAATTTTACATACACTTCCAAGTGTTAATTTTTTTCCGGTGCAAGGGATCCACTTTTATCACTAAGCCTCTGGAGAAAAAAAATATATATACTGTTTTACAACTGCTAAAATTGCCAGTGCTTTTGTAATAAACAATTTAGACAGCTAGCCACAATATATCTGCGCAGCAAAGAAATTTTGAAGGATTGAGCTTGTTTAGTCCCGCCCATATACACATATCTGACAATACTTTCTAAGGTTCAGAAGCAATACTACAACTGATACTTTGAACTGAGGAGTGCTCTGCCTCCAAAGCTGCTGCCAAGGTAAACCTCCATCTGCTAATTGTTCTCCTTTCTGACTGCTTAGCCTCTTTTGCAAGTCCAAATGGACACAGAAAGCAGCATGTGGTCCTTGCTTTTTGTTCCCTGCTGTTGAGTGAGAGGGAATTTTATCTTCATTGAGTACACTCATTCCTGGGGAGGAAGTGATCACCCCATCTCAAAGCTGGAAGCCTCTTATTCTGCTTAACTCAGCCAGCTTCTGCTTTTGCCATACTAGTGGTATACAAAATAGGAAATAATATTAAAAAGGAAGCTCAGGACATATCCTGTTCTGAATAGCCAAGAGAAAGTTCTACATTCATTTGGCCTTTATTGAAATAGAAAAGCAGCAAATGTGAAACTGATTAGGTTTAGCTGTGATAATAGGAAATTCAAAACAATTTAACAAAAAACTCTTTAAAACTCTTGGTTGACTACCATGAGTACGATCCTTAATTCTCACACTTAAATTAAGTTTGACTAAAATACTGGTCCAGTAAATACCATTGGCTGGATTAGGGAATTTAAAAGTAATTACTGGACAGATCTTATTTCAGAACAGTGATTAGTAGCTAAAGGAAAAAAAGAATTGAGAAAGAAGACTACCTTCAAGCCACTCTCTTCAATTCAAAATTCCTGGACATTTATGAATATATGTGAGGCATCTTTAGTTAATGCTCACAATCCTTTTTATTGTTTTACTAGATATTCTAAAGTGGGTCCTTTCACTGAAACCATATTTGGTATCATTAAACTTCTGTATGCAAATCACACTGCATGTAATTATAGTTTATACAACGGAACATTGTGGTAGAATTAACGTGGTTTTAAGACTACACTAGAAGAAAAAGTAGTTCCCATGCTCCTTGCCAGTGCTTAAAACCGGAGAAGTAAATGAACTTTTTAAAAAAATATAAAATGTTTGTGCATTTTAGCTTTCTGACCAGATTCTAGCTGCTTGGGTAAGGTTTAGAAACTTGCTGCTGGGCAAAGCTGCAACTATTGGTATGAAGCCAGCACAGATCACCAACAATGTGACTATAGATGCTCTTTATTTTTACTTATTTATTTTTAAAATGTATAGCCACCCAACTCCCACTGGGACTGAGGGTGGCTTACAACAATTAAAAACAACAATATAAAAATGTAAAATAACAATAAAACAATAAAACATTAAAATATTCAAACATTTAAAACAGATTAAACCCCCCCCCCCGGATGGGATCATTGGCCCCAGGCTTGCTGGCACAGCCATGTTTTAAAGATTTGTAAAGATGGAGGACCTACAATATCAAATAAGTCAAAAATGCTGAACTATAATTAGAAACTGGGAAAGTTTTATGCTAATCTCCATTGTAGTGAAGTTCACTTTGTCAACTTTATCAGAGAGAGATTAGAACTACTTGTTCGTTCACTGACCATCTGCCAAAATAGCTGTGATAGTATAAGCCAGTTGCTTTAAGTTGCACTTCTCCTATAAATGAGAACATTTTTTTCTTTTTAAGTCTTTTTATTACAAACTCTATATACTTACAGAGACTTTTGGAGCTGCATTATCCCCATGAACTGCAAGGAATGGGTTAGTAGCAGCTGTGTGAAGCGGAGATGCCTGAGAGACTGCCAGCAAGTTATTAATGGGAATCTGTGTAGCTCCTGAAAGCTGCAGTTGCTGTACTTCAGGTTGATGCTGTTGCACTAGTTGATACAGAAGAGCCTGATGCTGTTCCTTTAGTATAATAGTGGAGGCACATTGTAGTTATTACCTTGTAGATTACTATATTTTTCATGCAAGTAGTTAAACATGGATGAAAACTAAACTTTCAAATGGGTCTCACTCAGCCAGGATTTATAGCTCTCTCACTGTATCCGGAGGAATCATTTTTTATAGTTTGGAGTACAAAAAAAGTGACTATTATTTCATTATTCCAGGGAAGAAAGCTAAAAATATTATTCTGAAAGCTCATTGCAGGAGGGTTCCATGCCTGATCAGAGATTATACATGGTAAAGCTTGGATATAGAATATTCAGATTCAAATTCATGACCAACTAAGAAGTTCACTGGCCCCAAATCATAATCTCTTACAAGGTTATCTCATTCTAAGCAGACAAGTATAAGAGAACAAATGTAACAGCCACAAAAGGGGAATGAAAACAAGCAGCAAACCTCTCACTCATCCTGTGAACTATAAAACAAAAAGAAAAAGCTGAAAGGGCAGGGCAAGAAAAATTATGTCACTGACCAATACAAACATTCAAATTACAACTGATGAATATGGCTGTGTCAAAAATAAAAATACTGGTGTGATAAGCAAACTTCTGTTTTTGGAGAACTATTCTGACAAGATCTTATTGAAAAATTAGAGATCTAATAGATTCTCAAAGAGGGGTGTCCCAAAAATACTTTTTCCAAAAGGCAGAGTTCAGTTTATTCTTCAGAACTGAAGAAGCGTCTTGGGTGAGAAGTGAAACATTTTCAAAGGGGAAAAAAAGAAAGTCCAGTTACCTTTTGGAAAAGCACCTATGGGATAACCACAACCTGAATGATTGAGAATTTCTATACACACTCTCAAAGATGTGAGTGTGTCTATTCTCCTCTTTAGAGAAATTCCGACAATGCAAATGATTTTTCTTTGCACATATGCATCCTTTTTGGATTCAAGATTTAGAAAATGAGTGGTATGGCCTTTCAACATTTTCTGAAATGTATTTCCCATCTTTAATTTCCCAACTAGCTAGCATATCCAGTAATTCAGGATGATGAAATTTGTTCTGTACTGGATAACAGATCCTCCTGATTTAGACCAAGAAATGAATAACTGGGCAAGATTCAGTAAATTTGGTGAATTCAAAATGTAATATGACATATTTTCTTAATCATGAAGTCCTTTCTATAGGAAAATTGTTTTCTATCACATTTGCATGGGGAAGGATCAGACACTCTCCCCAGCAAAACAGTTACACATTATACAACATCGTCCTCTGCAGCCAAAAAGATTCAAAAATTAAATTGGTCAAAATGGCAGCTGCTGTATTTTAAGGCAAGAGCTACACTATTTTTAGTGGTATTTCACTTTGTTTTTGAAGACAACAGTGTTAACTGGGAATTCATCCTTCCCTTTTCTAAACTCTCAGTTATAAGCACTATAAAACTCTACAAGGATACCCACATAGAAAAATCTCCAAAATTTTCTCTTTTTAGACAAAACGGGTAATGGATCTTCTCTGAAGGCATTTACTGGGAATGCTAAGAATCTAAATAAATTTCAAAAGTATTCCAGTGAGGTGACTTCTCAGATCTAGATTAAGGGTGAATCAGAGGGATAATCACAAAGTTTAAAAAGATTGGCATGAGCTCTGATAGAGAATGAATCAACCTGATGACATTTTATCAATGACAGTTAACCAAAAACGTGGCCAAACGATCACAGCAGATGCAAGGTTCTCTGACTAGGGTAAGATAGTGCTGGACAAGAAATCACATCAACTTGAATTCAGATGTGCGATTTACCTTGAAGCAACTCTGAGGAGGAAAGTTATGAGAATGAAAATGCAACACATGCAAAAGCTGTTATCAATCTACAAATATGAGGTGATGGAATTTGATAAGAATATGGAGTTAGTCAATACATGCAAAGTTTTGCCTAGGTATATCTTGAACTATTCCAGGAAATATAGGTACAATAATTGGAATTATGAAAAACTTAGTAAGAAATTATATGTCCTAGAAGAGTGGGAAAGCATGGAGCCAAATAATTTGGAGAGATATCTCCTTCAGAAACAGAATATGCATGGGGTGATCAGCTATGAGTTAAGTGATTTTTCCCAATAAGGGAAAATTTTGGTTTTGACTATCCCAATGGGTAGGAGTACAGTTCTGCAAAAGTAGGTTTTTAGAGGGACCTGTCCTAAATACGTTTCTGAGATCATGTGCTTGAACAAGAATTGGTAAGGACTGGACAGTATAAATTAAATTCAGCAACAGCAGGAACAGTAGAAGGTTAATTCAAGAAGGCAGAAAGCAAAAGCTTTTTCCTATTGCTCTGATTGAAATCTGAAACCATTAAAAAAGTTCTGCATTTTTAATGAGATATGTTGATGGTGGTGCAATAGAGACCTGTGTATTCCATCCAGATTGTGGAAAGTTCAATCAATCTTTGGAAAAATGAGGTGATCACCATACAACTTGGGAGACAACAAGACTATTTAGTAAATGCATGGAAGAGATAATAGAAGTCTATTTCACCAAGGCAAAAAAATCCAATTCATAAGGCTAAAGGTCTGCGGGAGAAAAAAAAATGTCATGATGAAAAATTCTAGGGATTTTTAAACAAATGCTAAAAAGACTGAAGAAATTAAAAATAAGGAATGAAATTCCTTTCAATAAAGCAGAAGGACAAACATGTTAAAGTTGCGATGACAGAAAACAGACTAAAAGGAATCAATGGGAACTATGTCTCGGGGCCTCCAATCAAACAAATCAGAAAGTCCTAGACAAGTCTGAATGGGACTCTGTGCAAGCAGATAACCCACATGCGTGGATCAGAAATCACAATGATATATAAATGTATGTATGTATGTATGTATGTATGTATGTATGTATGTATGTATGTATGTATGTATATCCTGAATTTATTGTTTTTACAAATAACTCAAGGCAGTGAACATATCCAACGTATCTTCTTCCTCCTATTTTTCCTACATCAACCAACCTAAAAGTTATTATTGGGCTGAGAGAGGGTGACTGGCCAAAAGTTACTCTGTTGGCCTTCATGGCTAAGGCAGGACTTGAACTCGTAGTCTCTCATTTTATAGCCTGGTGCCCTAATCACTAGAGAAAACTGCCTCTCCAGTTAATAGTGTATACATTCTCTTATTGCTGTTTTATATTTTGATGAAATAAGTGAAGACATGCCAAATCTTTTAAGTTGGTCATAAGGCCTTTATTTTTTTAATCCCATTCTTTCCTGTTATTTTTTAAACTGCATATCTCTGGTATATCCATGAATGTTCTGGTATTACAGCCTATCAGTGACATGCTGTAATATCTAAGCATCAACACTCATTCCTGAACATTGAAAATATAATGATAAAATACAAACACTTACTGGTGTGAATTGTTGAGTATTTAGTAAGTGGTGAAATTGCTGCTGCTGCTGATGTAGCAGCAGTTGTCTCTGCTGGTCAGGAAGAAATCCAAGTCCAGAGGTTCTACAAAATAGCAAGGTGCATTTTACTGAGCAAACATGCTTGGATCATTTCTATACCATACTTTCTGAAAAACTAAACTATTTAAAACTAAACTATATACAGATTTATGTGCATAGGCTGATCATGTATTTATAAGCATATAAAGCATATAAAGCATATAAAGCATATAAGCAGTGGCTCAGTGGGTAAGACGCTGAGCTTGTCGATCAGAAAGGTCGGCAGTTTGGTGGTTCGAATCCCGAGTGCT
>JANHFQ010005505.1:19051-29375 GCA_032468035.1 Aparallactus werneri | reverse complement strand
GAATAAAATATAACAATTTACAATTTAAAAACTAATTAAATAAGCCCTATTAAAAACATTATAAAATTTAAAATTTAGAAATGCCGGCTGTGTCCATAAATAGCTGCAGGGGGGCCTTGGGGGGGAGCCCCTCAGCCTCAGTCGGCTGCCTCCTCTTAGCATCCCCACACTCGGGGCAAGGAATCGCCAGCCTGCCGTGTCACACGCACGTGTGCGCTGTGCGCTTCCTTGTGGCGGTGAAGGCACCAGCCACCGTGCAGCCAGAGGCGGAAAGGCCGCACAGAGAGGATCGGATGCCGAGCAGCCCTAATGGGCTTCAAGCTGTGCTCGCTGGTTTGCTTCCTACACCCTCGCTTGTTTGTTGCCCGTCACTTCCACAGATTCTGGGCAGTTCACAACAACTGCACTTTAATAACATCTCCTGACTACAGGTAGGCCTCGACTCACAACACTTCATTTAGTGACCGTTCGAAGTTACGACGACACTGAAAAAAAGTGACTTTTTCACAGTTGTAACCTTGGCAGCCTCCTGCGGTCCCATGATCCAAGTTCACACGCTTGGCTGCTGACTCACATTTATGACGGTGGCCGACAAGCAGAGTCTGTGGGGAAGCCGGTTCGCTTCACAGCTGGGTTAGGAACTTGTCAATCGCAGTGATGGACTTAACAATGGAGACGAGAAACGTTGTAGAATGGGGCAAAACTCATTAACCCAATGTCTCATTTAACAACATAAAATTTGTGCTCAGTTGTGGTCGTAGGTCGAGGACTGCCTGTATAATTTAAACACCCCCGTAAGCCCCCCCTTCCAAGGGAGGGTCAGCCGTGAAGAAGCCCCTTTGCTGGCAGGAGCCATGGGTGTGAGCCAAGAGCCCCCTCCCTCCCCCCAGGCCCACCCAGAGACCGGCCAGGCCTCTCTCCCCATCCTGGGGGTCCCGCCTGAGCTATTGTGCTGCTGGGGCCAGAGGGCCCCAGGGTGGGTCCCACTTGCCCCTCTCTGGCCCTGGGTCTCTGCCTTCCCAGGGCCATCTGCCGGCTGTCCAAGGGGCCCTTCCCAGTCCTCCCCCCAGAGGGAGGGAAGGAGGAGCGCTGGACGTCACTGACCTTGGCCAGGCTGTTTATCAGGTCTAATGAGCTTCTCTTCCCTTTGTGCACATATTTTGGGCTCATTGTTCCCGGCCGGCCGTGATTCAGCGCTTGATTGCCGGAGGGTCTCCTGAGCAGCGGCCTGTGACCTCCCCGAGAAGGCGCCAGCCAAGAAGGAGGCGCTGGGAGGCCAGCATGTGCAGAAGCCATCCGGCTGCCCCCAGAGGCTGGAAAGACCCTTCCTCCCCTCCCACAAAGGCTCAGGGCCAGTTAGTGGTGCTGCTCTCCTGCTCGCCCACCCCCAGGGCCTGAATGGCCAGGCCCCCCTGTGGCTGGGCTCAGCAGAGGGACAGGCACTGGGCAAGGAGGACGAGTGGAAGGCCAGGATGTGTAGGGGGAGACCCCCCACTGCTCAGTGCTCCCAAAAAGTAGCTTGGGGGAGGGGCAGAGGAGCTCTCTCTGCCTATGATGCTGAGCAGCCCCCCAGAACAGACAAGGGGGAAGCCCTGGGGAGGGGGCTGGCTGTGACCTGCCTCCCCCTCCTCTTTGACTGGCCCTTAAAAGTTGCAGCTCTGTCCTGGTGCGTCAGACCTAGAAGCTGCTGGCCAACCCCAACCCCCCCCCCCACGCCAGCCACTGGGGCTGGGCCGCTGGTCTTCCCTTGGGCATGAAGGCAAATGGAGGGGGAACCAAAGACACTTTGGTCCACCCCCTCCCCCAGCCCCCTTCCTAAGCCCTTCTCAGAGGGGCTGGAGACCTGGAACGGGGCACCTGGCAGCTTCACCCCTTTCCAGTGGGGCAGCCACATTGCTCAGGTTCAACCCGTGAATCCAACTCTTCAAGGGAAGAGCCTGCTGCTGCCCCCTGCCAGCCCCCCCTCCCCCCAGCTGATCTCTGCCCTTCAGCCGATAAGGTCCTGGTAGTGGCCGGAGGCAGCTGCTGCGTCATCTCGTCTGGGGCATTTCCCCTGGGCGGAGGGCAGGGAAACGGAAGAGGCTGCGTTTGGCCCAGCCGGACCCTGGGCCCTCCAGGCCTGCGGGCAAGGAAGCCTCCTTCCTGCGATGACGATGAGGGCAAGCGCTGCCTTGAAACCCCCAAAGGCCGGACTTCAGATCTGGGCTTCTGGCAAGCAGGGGACATGCACGGAGCCCAGGCCCCGCTTTCCACCCCCCCCCCATGGCTGCCAGGACCCTTCTGGTTCCAGGGCCTAGGAAAGGTCGGGGGGGGGGTCTTGTGAGTTGGTGGTCCCCAGCAATGGATTCCTCTTCTCAGGAGGGGCGTCTCCAGCATGCAAGCTAAGTGTGTGTGTGTGTGTGGGGGCAAGTTGCCTGGTCCCTGGGCAGCCCGTCCACCCCTCCCCCACTTAGCTGTGATTCCACTTGGGGTCCCTGGAACAGGCGGCCGTTCTGAGATTTGGCCCTCGGGACCCCTTTCCTTTGCTTTCTTAAAAACGATGGAGGCACCCAGAGGTTCACCCTGGCTGCATCTCTTGACTTTATCACTTTGATGATGATGATGATGATGATGATGGTCTCTGTTCAGTTGTGTCCAAGTCTTGGCGATTCTCTCCTTTCCACGTCCTCCAGCCATTCACTGCATATTTAGGGTTTTAGGGAGCTGCCTTTTTCGTTTGGGGTCTCAGGCAGCAGAGCCCCTCTTTTTTTGCCAATAGCCCCTCTGGGCCGTCCTCCGCCTGGGGCTCCAGCCCCCTCACCAGCCCCCTCTCCAGCCCCCTGCCCAGCCCCCTGCCCAGCCTCAGGCTCCTTTCCTCCTCGTGTCCCTCCCTCAGTCCTGGAGATCTTCCACCTGATCCACCAGCGGGATCTGCGCCTGGCCGACCGGCACATCGTGGAGCTGGAGGCCGAGTGCGCCCAGGGCGGCAGCGGGAAGGACAGCAGCCGGAAGACCAAGGACGTGGCCCTGCTCTACGAAGCGCTGCAGAAGGAGCTCTGGGCGGTGCTGGCCGAGGCGCTGGCCGCCAAGAGCGCCTACCCGCCCCTGGAGCAGCTGGTGCAGGTCATTGAGCAGGAGGAAGAGGCCGACCGCAGGTGGTGCCAGGCCCAGGCGGACTCCATGGGGGGCCCGGGGGGCCGGCCCCGGAAGATGAGGCAGCAGTGGGCCGAGGCGGTGGACCGGCTGGTGGGCCAGAAGCTGTGCCAGTGCATGGAGGGCCGGGTGGGCACCATCGCCACCCAGATGGACCGGCTGGCCAAGTGCACGGTGGAGGACTTGAGCAGCGTCAGGGGCCACCTGCTGCAGGCCTACCCCAAGGAGTACCAGGCCTTTGGCGTCTACCTGGGCAGCTACCACCGGGGCCTGGCCCGCTGCCTGGCCGAAGGGCTCCAGAAGCAGCTGAGCCTTTCCGAGCTCTACTTCGTCTTGGACTGGAACAGCAACATCTACCAAAGGTAGGCGGTGGGAGACCCTCTGGGCGGAGGGGGAGGCAGAGGCCAGGGCACTTTGCGGGATTGCCCACCCAGCATGGACCCTCCTGGGACCCCAATGGGCATGTAGTTCAGGTGGGGGGAGAGGGGGCGCCCAAGGCAAGGTGCAGAAGTTCTCTTACAATTCATCCCAGCTGGAAGCTTCTACGTCACAACATGTCCTGGGCATCTTCCCGCACTTAAGTCTCCCGTGGAGAGAAATAGACCCTCCCCCAAACCCCTTTTCAATGGCAGAGCTCAGCCCCCCCCCAAGCAAAACCCTCTGGCGATGCCCTGGCTGCTTCTGTGCCCAGAGCTGCCACGGCGACCCCATTTAGACACCATGCAGAGCCTGGATTGTGCAGAGAACTGCCCCCCTCTCCCCCTCTCCCCCAGGGAGGTCCTCAGCCGGCCAGAGATCTCGCCCCTGGTCAAGCCCCAGGAGCTCGGACCCCTCCTGTGCCCAGAAACGCAGCAGAGTCTGGAGGAGCAGTGCATTGCCGCCGTGAAGGTAATGGCCGGCCAGGAGGGAGGCGGGGGAGGGGCAAATGGCATTCAGAGTGGGGAACAACCCCCCCCCCCCACTTGCAGTCATGGGGAATTTCTCTCCTGTCTGGCCCCTACAAGGGAGCCTTTTCAGCCAGGCTGCTCCAGCCAAGGAGCTGCTTAACCAGGGCCGACTTTGTGTGTCTTTGTGGGTGACTTCAGTTACCCCACGAGGCACGTACGTCCCACTCCCTGCAGGGCGGAAGGCCGGGTCCCTGGGCACAGGTGGTTGAGGCCTTCCTTGCAAGGGTGACCCAGAGAGAATCCCGGCCGGCCTCATCATCCTGCTCTGCCCTAATAAAGCCATTAAAAAGTCACCTTCAGGGCAGTCTCGGGGAGGTGACAGATAGCCAGATGACCTCAAGAGGTCTCCCCACCTCCCTCACACCCCCAAAGCTGCAAGCCCTGCGCGCCCCCTCACCTTGGGCTCTCTCTGGGGCATCTGCAGGTGAGCATCGCCAGGGAGATGAGCCAAGAGCTGCAGAAGGAGGAAGAGCGGTGGGCGCAGGAAGACAAGGAGAACAGCTTTCTGTTCGGCCTGTCGAACAAAGTCATCTTGGTGTGTTGGGGCCCCCACCCTGCGCTGGAATCTCACCCCCTCTTCTGCTTCCAGGACGCTCGGCCCCACAGGAAACAGCCCCACACCAGCCCCACCAAGGAGGCTTCCCTCCGCTTTCCAGCCTTGGGAGCAGGTGCCAGGAGCCGCTCCCTCCATTGGCCCGGCTGAAGAAGTGGACAAGGGCTTAGCCCAGGCCTGGCCAGCAAGGTTCAGGCTGGCTTCCTTGCTGTGGGGGGAACTGCCCTTCCCCATGGCTGAGCACAGGCCTGAGCGCTTGCTGCCCCAAACCAGGATTTTAAAAAACCAGGTTTTTCTGTGGGGAGGCATTTTGTACGCTTAAATTTTTCTGGAAGGAAAAGCCATGTCTAAGGGTATGTGGTGAGGATAGATTATATAAATGCTTTATAATGTTACATGAAGGAGTTAAATTCCAAATATACTGCCCTTTAAACTCTTTGTAAACTTTGTAAATAAAGATTCATTCTAAACTTGACATCAAGTCTTAGAAGCAGTGGTGGGATTTCAAATTTTTTCCTTACTGGTTCTATGGGCGTGGCTTGGTGGGTGTGGCTATGTACCCGGCCAATCAAAGGTGGTATTTGCTGGGGAAAGCCAATCAGAGGTGGTATTTTCTGGTTCTTAAAATTATTGCTACTGGTTCTACGGAACCTTTCGGAACTGGCTGAATACCACCTCTGCTTAGAAATGGTCCTTTTGAATATCCCACATGCCATAGAGATTAGTCATCCCTTCTGGCCAAGAGATGATATGGAGATGAGGACAGAATAAGTGGATCCCTGAGTGAGTTGAGTCTAAGCTGGCAAAATATTCTGATGAAATAGTATGGGATGGTATCCATAAATCCCTTCCGGGAGAGGATTTAGAATATAAATTTAATGAATGCTTAGCTTTACTGGCGTGAACACATCACTATCATAATGTGGAATAATTAGAGTAATCAAGATGCAGTCCCTGACTTAATTATACTTCAGAGCACTGTGTGAGGAGCAATAAATTTATAGAAAAATAAGACTGGAAAGGATTTAGTCTAGGCTGAATTGCATATTGATTCAGAGGATAGCAAGCAAACATACGTGTGTGTAAACAGATAGAGACGCTTGTAATTAATTGCCAAACGGGTTGTAAATATTGTAAAATATGGCCTTATTTCTAATGCATTTAGATATACATGAAAAGTTAACATGCATGCCAATGAGAACATGGATTCTATCTCTGCTTTATAAAGATTGAATGATTAATGACAATTAAGCCTCAAAAGTTGGTAAATAATGAAATTTACACATGAATTTTTACAATTATTTCAGTCTTAAATGCTCCCATTTAATAACACAATTTCACAAGGTTCTCCCAGCAGCCAAAAGATGTAGAATTTGGAAGAGATCTTTGGAGTGCAGAGACCATGGGATAAAAATAAAAACTTGGTTTCATCAATGAAAATTGTTCTGTGCTTCAGTATATGCACACTGACTTGGAATGCATTGTATCTAAACAATTTCAAAGAATGATTAGGACTAGATTTTCATTTTACCAAAGCAAATATTATAGGTTTGATTTGATTGGTAATTCTGGTTCTCAACAACCTCTTAGTTTTGATTTATTTCTTTAGAATAGTGCCAAAAGATCATAAAATCATGGAAGAAATATCAGAGGTCACTTTGCCCAACTCTTTGACCAGGGCAAGTTCTGCTATAACATTTTGGACAGAACCACCACTAGCCATTTTATGAGTCAATCATTCCATTGATAACTTGACAACTCTTACTGTAAGAACATTCTTCCTAATATCTCTTCTGAATTTATTTCCCTGTGATTTCAGGTTATTAATTCTCCTTGGTCTTCACAGCTGTAGAGAATTAGTCTGCTCCCTCTTCTATAGGACAATTCAATAGATATCTGAATTCTGTTGTCTTCTTTTCTGCAGGCTAAACTTACATGTTTCTTTAATTGTTCCTCATAGAACTTGCTTCTTAGTCCATGAGCACTTCTTTGAATTTATTCCAGGTTCTCAATGTGTTGTTTACATTATGGTATTAAAATATTATGAATAAGGACTGGCCAAGAAAGAATATAATACAACAAATCAGTATTTGTGTCAGGGTAAAATACCAGGACAGGGTTAATCTGGAAAAGTGACTAGATGGGAACTTCCTATTCTAAGCCACTCCTAAGAGGTGGAGCTAAGCCCAGAGTATAAAAAGGGTTGCACACTCCACCACATGCCTTCTTTGGATATTATTATGGTTACAGTATGTAGCTGCTTAGTTCTAGATATGCCTGTTGCATATCTTTAAATATAACAATAATAAATACTAGATGTTTACAGTTCTCACCTGTCTGGAATGTCTTCATTGCCTAGTCCTCCAACGGTCCACGTCTAAGAAATATTCTGACAGGGCAGGTTTTCATTGAATACTCACTGGTACAGATACCAAGGGATAAATGCTGTGTTTAAATATTAGAAGGCAAAGGGTGCTTGTACTGAAATGATAATGGAAAGGTAAGGAAATAGTGGAGTTTTCTCCCAAGTACATGGTTCTTCCATTTGAGGGGGTAAGTGCATGGAAGCTGCTAAATCAGCAAGTGTTGGGGAATCTGAATTTTATTTCATATGCTTTCATTTATTTAAAAAACATCAGCATTATCAGCATAATATGATGTGTTTATTTCAAATCCATCTAATTTAAAGAGACTTGACATGATCGAATAGACTTTATTTATCTATGGTATAATTTCTGGCATGTATACAAGAGTCTGAGAAGAACTTTTCTCAAAACAACAGATGTAGTTAATTAAGAAGGAAAGGTATGTGATTGTGTCTGTATCATATTCCCTACATTTTCTTGCATAAATAGGAATCAGAATAACAGAATGACAGAGTTGGAAGTCTTCTAGTCCAACCCACTGCTCAAGCAGGAGACCTATACCATTTTTGACAAATGGTTGTCCAGTCCCTTCATAAAAGCCCCCAGTGTTGGAGCGCCCACAACTTCTGAAGGCAAATTGTTCCACTAGTTGATTGTTCTTACTGTCAGGAAGTTTCTCCTTGGTTCTAGGTTGGATCTCTCTTTGTTCAGTTTCCATCCATTGTGCCTTGTCTTGCCTTCTGATGCTTTGAAAAATAAGTTGACCCCCACTTCTTTGTGGCAGCCTTGCAAATATTGGAGCACTGCTATCATGTCATCCCTAGTTCTTCTTTCCACTAGACTAGACATACCCAATCCCTGAAAACGTTCTTCATGTTTTAGCCATAGCACTTAGGCTCATATACAACTTCACAGTGCTTTACATCCTACTCTAAATGGTTTACAGAGTCAGCGTATTGCCCCCAACAATCTGGGACCTCATTTTATCCACCTCAGAAGAATGGAAGGCTGAGTCAACCTTCGGCCGGTGAGAATCAAACTGCCGAACTTCAGGCAGCCTATAGTATTGCATTCTAATCACTGCACCACCATGGCTCTTAAAACTATGGTTTTAGCCTTCAGGCCCCCCTCCCCGCCATCATCTTTCTCACTCCTTTCTGCACTCTTTCCAGCTTAACATCTTTTTTATATTGTGATGACCAAAATTAAATGCATTATTTTAAGGCCTTCTAAAGTGGTAGTATCACTTCTCGTGATCTTGGTCCTATCCCTCTGTTAATACAGCCTAGGTTTGGGTTGGCTTCTTTGGTAGCTGCATCACATAGTTGGCTCATTTTTAAGTGATTATCCACTAGAACTCCAAGATCTCTTGCACAGTTACTGCTGTTGAGTCAAGTTTCACCTACTCTGTACCTGTACATTTGGTTTTTCTTGCCAAAGTATAAAACCTTACTTTTTTCTACAATGAATTTAATTTTCTTAGGTAGGGTCCAGTGTTCAAGTCTATCAAATCTGGAGTTTGAGCCTATCTTCTGGGATATTGGCTATTCCAGATAATTTGGTGTCATCTGCAAATTTGATGAGTTTTCTCTCTATTCCCTCATCTAAATCCTGGAATGGTACTGCACTCAAGTTGTAAATCACTCACTCTGCCTTCAGTATTATTCATACCTTTCAGATAGATACACAAAAAATATTTAAGAAATTTTAGCCATTATGTGTTTATTGTATCCAACATTTTGACTGCTGTTGCAAGGCAAAATGTTTCTAAATGCTCATCTTCAAAGAGAAAGACTTCAAGATATACAGTAACCCAAAGTATTGGATGGCCTGGGCAGTTGTGTATAATATTTGGAGAAGATTAGGCTGCATTAAAGAATTTCAGAGAAATATTCCACCTGCATCTGCCCAGATGCCTTGAAGCCCTTTTTCTAAATTATTTCTGAAGTACTTCATGACTCTTACAACTACAGTACCTTCCTAATGTACCTCAATCTATTCTGCCATCAATAATATATTTCTGTTTTTCCAATAACTACCAGGTCACCCTTTTTCCCCAACTTACTGTATTTGTCCATAGTTATGTGCACATTTCATATTTCAAAATTTTCTACTGTGTGACTACAAATTGATAGGGAGAAAAAAAAATAAGGTCACCTAACCTTACAAAGCTTAAATTCTTCATCATACGCAGACTTCGGGTGCTCTCTCATGTTCCATTTAGTTCTTATTGCTGCTATAATTGTATTATTCCACATTCACCTTGTTTTCTGGAAGATCTTAAATTTAAAGTGCAGAGGACACTTCAATAATGAGTTGGAATAAGTGCTTTGGGCCTCAGGCAAGCACAACTCCTCTCAGCTATTCATTAAATAATTTCACACCAGCCTGAAAAAAGTATGCTGCTGATTTAGGAAATCCACTCATTAAAGTTAATGTGACTCTTAAATCAGCAACATTTTTTTTCAGGTTGGTGGATAGAAAGAGAAATATATATCATATATGTGCAAGCAAACACATGCACAGAGATCAGAAAGAACACCTTTATATTTTTGATCTGTTCAAACATAACACAATAAAAGAATTCAGATGCAGAGGTGGATCAAAGAAGGGTTCACGACTTCTTTGTGACAGCAGTAAAGGATTTTGTTGGTTTGTTTGTTTTAACTCAGTTCCTTCACTGCAAGGTTCTTTTGTCATTCCTTTTTAGCTTCTTTTATTTATAGATAATTTTCATTTTATGACCCCTGCCTGTAAAAGGAACCAGAAGAGAAGATTGTGGAGATGAATAAGAATGAAGTGGCCTACAGCATTGTGTTAGATTCTTTGGGCAATAGATACAAACATTAATTCAAGGAAAGAATGAAGTCTATGTGTTCCTCTCTTTCAAATTCTTCTGGAGATTTTTTTCTTCAGTTTCCATTCTACACTCAGTGGATAAACGTGAATTGAAATGTAAATTTGTGGCCAAATGGACAGTCCTTCCCTGGAAGTTTTATACTTGTTGCAGGGGTGGGTTTCTTCCGGTTTAACAACCGGTTCGCTTGGTGCTGGGAATTTGCGTGTTCGCGCAATGAAGCACACACAGGTGCCAAACACATGTTGCACACATGTCACTTTGAGCCCAAAAATCAGCTGATCAGCTGATTTTTGAACCTAAGATAATGCACGTGCAGCATGCACACACGCAACACCTTAGGCCTGAAAATCAGACTAAACAAAGGGACCACCTTTGGTGGGAAGGTAACTGCGCTCTGTTTAGTCATGCGGCCACATGACCACAGAGATGTCTTCGGACAACGCTGGCTCTTTGGCTTTGTAACGGA
>JANHFQ010005504.1:13819-26020 GCA_032468035.1 Aparallactus werneri | reverse complement strand
GTCGCCCCCTTCTTCTTCTTTTGCCCTCAATCGTTCCCAGCATTAGGCTCTTCTCCAGGGAGTCCTTCCTTCTCATTAGGTCTTAATATGTTTGGGCAAACGCAAGAATTGTAGTTTGCGAACCTATCCGGCTGTGGTTCAAACCTTAGACTGCAGAGAGTTGAGGCCCTCTGCCTGCAAGCACCTTTCTTAACGCTGTGCTGGGATGGCAGCCTCCAGAATTCCCCTTCAGCTGACTTGATTGGTTTGAAATTCTGCTAGCTGACCTCTCAACCTGTCTAGAAATGGAGCCAGAGACAACTGCCCAAGATGACTGGAGCAGAAAAAGCCTCAACCTGTCAATCTCAGCCTCGGGACTCGCTTGCTGCTAAACGGCGGAGGAGTAAACAGAAACGGGAAGAAGGAAAAGAACCTACTGGAACGCCTCCTGCCGGCGGGCTGGGGGGCCCTTGGCACTCAGAGAGCCGTGCAGCGTCTCGAAGCCCAGGGCATAGGCAGGGATGTGGGCAAGCTTCTTCGAGGGCATCTTGATCTAGAAGGGCCAAGCAGGAGGGAGTCAGTGGAGGGCTGGGCTGCTCCACCCAACTCCCCAGAAGACCTCCCCCAGGGGTCTTGCCTCGGCTGTCGGGGGGGGGGGGGAAGCCCTCACCTTCAGGCTGCAGGAACTGCAGACGGACCTAAAAGCAACAGAGGAAAGAAAGGGCTCAGCCGGAGCCCCATTCATCCCACCGCAGCCCCATTCATCCCACCGTCTCCCCAGCCGGGTGCCTGCTTACTCACCTCTTGCAGAAGAGACAGGTTGGTGGCCAGGAGAAGAGCGTGAACTTGGTTTGGCAGCAGCAGCAGCTCTGAGCCAGAGGAGAGACCATCAACAACAGTTCATCTGGGGGGCGCCCACTGCAGCCCCCCAGGAGCCCCTCCGGTCTCACCTTCCCTTTCTTCAGGCTGCTGTAGAGCTCCTTGCTCTGAAGAAACTTCTCCATCTCTGCCTTCACCAGCACCCGGCGCACATTGATCATTTCCTCCACCGTCAGCGCCAGGCTTTCTACCGGGTGGCTGAACTCCTGCTGTGGGGGGCAGAGTATGGGAATCTGAGCTGCCCTCAGCCAGGCCAGCTGCCCAGGCAGAGGGCGCAGTTCAGGTCTCCTGCCGTTAGGAAACCAGTAGAAGTAGAAGCCCTTCCCAGCACACCTCCCCCTTCCTTAGCTGGTCAGGTTTCAACAGCCAGGGAAAGCTGGCTATTCACGATCTCACAAGCTACAGAGAAAGGCTGGCTTCCGTTTGGAAAGAAAGCCAAGCACACAGATCCAGGCAGAATTGGCCCCAAATAGCAAAACGTCTAATTGCCCAAAGGAAGACGTTCCACACGCTCAGGTCCTAACTCCAGAAAGAGAGTGAAGCGGGAGCCATGGCGCTTGCCATCCTCCCTTTAAGGTTCTTCCATAGTTTCCTGACTCCCTTCCCTCTGGGCCATGTTCCTGGGACGAGGACCAGGCTTGGGCGTCCCAGCCAGCCTCACGTACCAGAGGTCATGCTGCAAAGTGCGTGCAAAAGACCACGCCAGCAAAGATGCTTACCAGCCACAAATATTTCAAACTGGCGTCTGTGACTGGGACAGGGCTGGCCTCCAAATTCTCCTCCACAGAACTGAGGATGTCTTGTTTACGGGGACAAGAACTGACCCGAGGGTGATAGCGAGCCGGAACCGAACCTGTAGGAGAACCGAAGGGAACCGGCAAGTCAGTATCCTCCAGCAGGGAGAACAGGCCCTCCTGCTTGCCATGAAGACACAAGGGGTGTGTAGCTGAAGCAAGAGGCAAACCAGGAAACCAATAGCAGCCACACCCAGCCAGCATTCCCAAATGGAAACTCCTCCAGCATCCGATGCCCTCCCGGCTGCTATACGCAGGAGAGGAATCCATGCACCCCCAGGCAGAGCTAGTAAAAAGTCTTTTCCCCACACACACCGCCCCATCTTCCCAAGCTCTTTCTCCCTGGACTTGCAGTGGTCCTCGGACACTTGGACTGCAACGTGTCTGCTGGGAAAGGAGGGGATGCCCAGCAAATGGAGTCCCAAAGTGGGGCCAGGTCACAAAAGGGGTTCCCTTGGCCCATGTTTTCCATGCTGACCCCTGCAGAGGACATAATACCTGAGCGAGGCCTTGAGTCTGATAGGTTGGACCTTAAGTACTCCAGGTGACGCTCGCTGCTCTCACTTTCATCCCGAAAACGGGCCAAGTCTTGCTCAGAGAAAGAGTGGTCCCGCTTCAGGGGCATCAGGGGCCCCGGCTCCTGAATCGCCTCTGAGCAGGGAGAGTCGTCTTCCTGCAGAAAAGGGAACACTCTTGCCTGCCTGCAGA
This sequence comes from Aparallactus werneri, assembly GCA_032468035.1. Lineage (NCBI taxonomy): Eukaryota > Metazoa > Chordata > Lepidosauria > Squamata > Lamprophiidae > Aparallactus > Aparallactus werneri. The sequence continues at coordinate 23,660 of JANHFQ010005504.1, read as the reverse complement.
AATGCCGGCACTCAGACCCCCCTCCCCAGGCACAGCCCCTGAGGCCAGAGCAGGAGGGCGTTCCTGCCCTCAAGGAGAAGAAGCACTGGAGCCGGGGCATGCACAGGTAAGAGGCCTTTGGCAGCATGGTGCCAATGGCCCTAGTAGGTGGCAGAGGTTGCCGGAGCAGTAGGTTTGGGGCAAAGGAAGGAGAAGACGAGGAGGCCACAGGGCTGGACTGCAAAGTCCGCTCATGGCCTCTGCCTGTTCCAGCTCTGCTTGCCCAGAAAGGAGGAGACGAGGCCCAGCGCTTACTTCCGAGACAAGCATCTCCTCCATCTCGGCCAGCGTGGGTGCCTTCAGCAGGACCCTCGGCCTCTGGCGCTGAGGTGGGGCCCCGGACTCTGAAACGGAGAGGTTGATGCAAGAGGTCGATTTCATGTTGCTGGAGCAGGCATTCACCAGGCAGGGCAAGGAACCAAACCCTGGCAGGACAAGAGGAGAGGGCACAGTGTGGCACCAGTGTGGTATCTACTGTGCTGGGCACGTAGGACACTCCAACCTGGCCTCCCTTCTCACAAGTGGCATTTAGAATAGGCACTGGACTTCATGGTGCCCATCCAAAGGTCAACGCGGGTCAAAGCTGCAAGGCTGAAGGATGGGACACCTGAGCTGTCTTCCCTCAAAGAGAGCTCCCGGTCACTCCGAGCTCCCTCCTGGTTCCATTTTTGGGGGTGATGATATGCAAGAGTCCCAGCGGCATTCTCAGTCTGGAGCATCGTGAGATGTTTGCGGGACTAGACTGAGATTTGGGCGTTTCTCCTGAGACCCAGCAGTTTCTCTCCTGCCTTTGCTGTCTCATCCCAGGAGGGAACACAACGATCTTCTATAGCTTCCAGGAAACCCTCCCCCCTTTTTTTTAAAGGACAGACACACCTCTCTGGTCCTGGTGCTGCAATTCCACGGGCCGGAGCTTCCGTTCCTGCTTGATCTCCTCCAAGATCTTCTCATGGAGGGTCCTCTGCTGCAGGGGCAGGGGTCGCAGCCTGCGCTCTGAAGCCTGCAATGGGGTTGGGAGGCCAGAGAGCCACATTCCACCAGCGGCTGCGGCTCTTCCAACTCATGCAGCTGAAAGTGCACCTGAAGGCCATCCAAACTGGTCCCTAATCTGTGGCTTTCAAGAGGTTACCAAATGACGGTAAACCAAGCTAGCAGGCATACTGGACGGCATTATTCGTAACGTTCCCTTGTTGGCAAGCAGGGCAAAGCACCCTGGCCAGCTGCTGCCCTTGAGATGGCAAACAACACCGCTCTGCCTGGCCAGAAGACCCCTCGCCCATCCAGAAAGCAGCTCCAGCAGCTCCCCCCCCAAATAATTTCCTTTCGGGCAAATGACAATCTCAAATAAACAATGGAATATTGGAAGTGGCAAAAGCCATTAATGTGATTGTTAGTGCAACCCCCAAAGTCCGACTAAAGGCCCTTTCCATCCCTACCCCAGAACCCCAGTAGAGAAAAGCAGAACCTGGGCTGACCTGTCTCAGAGGCGGACGGGATCTTATGAAATCCAAAATGAGTTCATGGGCGTCCTTCTTCACCCTGGGCGGAATGTCTCCGTCCACCTGATGAAGATCCATACAGAAGGATTAGCCACAGCTGCTCCTGTTCTCCAGGAGCCTCTGGTTACCTGGGACAGGTGCTGAGTTCTGCTTCTTTCCATCCTGTCTGCCTTCGGGGCGACTTCTATGAGGTTCAGGGGGAAGAGTTGCTGACACCCCATTTTAAGTGAAACCTCCCACTCTGCTCTAGGGCCCAGACCCACATGAACAGGAAGGCCCCAGAGAGTGGCCGAGCTGCACATGCGTTGCTGGTGGCCCCAGAGAGGGAGGGGGCGGCCCCCGTTCTTCTCACCATGACCTTGCGTAGCTTATAGTTGCGGGCTCGGATGTCCTGCATCAGCATCTCAAAAGGCGTCAGCTGATACTCTGTAGGCAAAGGGTCAAACTGTTTCTGCTGGACCTTCTTGAGCTTCACGCCGTTCCGCAGTTCTCGCATGAGCTGGACCCAGAGCCGAGCCTGTAAGCCACAAACCAACAATGCCACCAGGACCCGTTTCCCCCCAACTCTGCTGAGCCAGAGAGACGCTGGGGGCTCCTGCTCTGAGAAGCCAATCCTCCCTCCGAGCTTTCTCCGGGGCAAGCAGTGCCTCAGCCGTGGGACAAAGCGGGCCGTCTCTCCCACGTGCTGGGAAGGTCTGGCTATGGGCAGCCCCGGGAGACTGTTCTGAAGGCTAAATCACAGCCATGACGTGATTACTCAACCTAGCCCGACCCTTTTTGGCAAATGGGTATGTGGGGAGAACCTGTGATTGCAGATGTGTATTTGAGAGAAAAAATACTGTTATAGAGCTTAAAGTTCATGCCAGGTGTGCCTAGAGCAGCAAGGGGAGAGGACTCCCCTCCACTCTTCTTGCTTCTTCAGGGCAAATAGTCCTCTCCCTAGCATATTTATACCCAGCCCCTCCCAGAGAGATCCCAGGGAACTTCATAAAAGCCCACCACCAAGTCTCTTCTCCTTTTCCCAGCCTCTCCATACCCAGTCCGTGTTCCTCAGGCTGTCCAGCTCTGCTGCTGATCGGTCCCTCAGCTCTTCATCCTTCAGCTTGGCCAGCATCTGCACATCCCAAGAGCCAGAAACAGGTTAGCCTATATGTTGTTCGCCCCCCCGAGTCCCTTGGGAGAGGGGCGGCATAGAAGTCCAAGCAATAAATAAACAAATAAACAAACAAACAAACAAACAAATAAATAAATCCTAAGTTATCGATTGGTCTGGGAGGAGCTTGAAAGGGAGTCCCCTAAGGCCAGGGAAGGGGCACCCACGGCTTACTCTGGGCTGCTGGGTCTTCTGTGCAAGCAAGGGACTGGGACAAGAGCCAGCTTCGGCATGGTGGGGGCAGACGGGGCACAACTTCTCCAAGTGGGAGCCTGACTGGGAGTTGCAATCCTCCACACAAGGGATTAGAAGCAGAGGGCAGGCGAAGAGCAGAGCAGCTTCTTTTAAGAAAAACCCACAGCCATCAAAACAGGTGTGGCTCTCCGCCCTCAGGATGCCCTGAGAAGGGGGTGGCAGGTTGACCCTCATCTTCCCTCCCTGGATAGCTCGTAGTTGCTTAATGTAGCTGCATCCTTGAATCTCTGCCTGCTGGCCTTCCAGTTCAAGCGCAGGTCTGGGGAAAGCCAGACAAGGTATGTGGATGCGTCCAATTTCTCACCAGGACGTGGTTGGCTGATGCTCTTCTGGAGCTCCCGTCAAGGTCTCCTTGCAAAGAGGGAGGAAGCTGAGGGCACCCGTGCTACACTCCCATCTCTAATTTTTGTCGCTCTCTCCGTCCCTCGGCCTTTCTCACTTCCACTACGAGGTTTTAGAAGAGAATTTGTTCCCCCAAGTGACTGTTTCAAGGGGGGGGGGGTGTATGTGGAAATGACTTCTCCACGAACTCTTTTCCATAGGAAACCAGTCCCTTCCCCTGGAGAGGGCTGGGCTGGAGAGTCCCTAATTATCAGCTCCCATTAGCTACTCAGCCTTCTTCCCAAGGGATGCAAAGCACAAGCCCAACGAGAGGATGGTTTCCTCAGGCGGCAGCCCAGCCTGCCTCCGTCCCAGGAGGTCTCTCTCCGAAGGAATAGGAAGGGCTGAGCATCCCCCAAGCCTCGTCTGGGCCACAGAGACATCCTGGCAGAGAAATGGGCCGGTGCCTCCCCTCCCCCCTCCTGGCGCTTAGTTGCACCAGCTGTGCAGGGGAGGACGCTGGGGGGGGGTGTTGGGGCATGGTTCTAGAAGCGAGAACTGCAGGGAGGCCGCAGAGGCATCTCCCCAGCTTTGTTACAGATGGGAGGGCAGGAGCAACAGGGCTGGGGGCTCCCCAGGACGGGGCATGTTGCTGCTCAGCTGCCACAGGAAGGTGGAGTCCCTGCAGCACCCGCAGAGCCTGAATGGCGCATTGCCATGGCTCAGCTGGGCAGCTGCCAGCAGGGAAGGCAGGCCAAGAGCTGCCCGTCTCCCTTGCGCTGGCAGCAGACATCCCAGGCCAAAGAACCCAATGGATTGAATCTGCCCATTGGATCTAATTTGGGGTGGGGGGCGCTATGGAGAAGTCTTCCCACCAAGAAGAAGGAGCAGAGATGGGCCGCCTTCTGATATGGTACCTCCTGTTTCGGAAACGCTCTTCCCCAAGAGGCACAGGCAGCCTCTTGCCTCTGCTCTTTGGTACCCAATTAAAGATAGTATTCCTCCCACCAGTCCTTGACCAGCTCTTCTCGCTGGGGTCATTTTGGCCATCTTGCTTATTATGTACTCCATCCAGAGTCCTGTGCGACTGGGATGGCTTGGAAATGCCACGAAGTAAGACCAATCCAATTTGCAGTTATCCCCAGATGCCAAGCAGCCTGGCACATGGGCCTCAGCCAAGCAACTCTCTGGGACACAAAAGAGCCTTTTCAACAGCTGGGCAGCTGCTGTAGAGATGCCGAGGCTCTCAGGTAACTTCTGGGCAGACGCTGAGAGATACAAGGTTGGCCCATCCTCCCCACCTCCAAAGATCCTCTTCCCTGGGAGGCAGCTGCCAACAGGAGGCCCAGGGATCACAGATCACAGGCCTAATCATTTATCTATTTGTTGTATGCCGCCCAACTCCCTAGGGACTCAGGGTGGCTCACAGAATTTCATCAGCAACAAATAATTCAATAAAAACAATAGAAAAGTTAAAAAATTACAGTAGAAATATAAAGTATAAAATCTTCCAATCAAACAACCTATCACACATCCATACTGGGGGGGGGGGTGTCAGTGGTCCCAATGCCCACTTCCTCCCCCCTCGGGGGAGCAGCACTTCAGGAATGGCATCTGCAGAAGGCAACAACCCAGGGAGCCCCACTCACTTCCTTGGCGTCCCGGATCTTGGCCAGAAAAGCTTTCAGCTCCACCGTCTCGAGGAACAGTGCCCGGCACACCGCCTGGTAGTGGGTGTGAGCCTCCTGTGGCTGGGCGAGGCGGGCAGCACAGAGCCGCATCACTTGGCTGAACGTGCGGACGGCGCTCAGGGTCCCCTTGGCCACCGCCTCCTCCTCTTCCTCCTGCCCGCTGTAGCCTTCATCTGCGGTGCTGCTGCCGCCATTGCCGCCGTCCTCGGAGTCTCCATTGGTCATCAGGTCGATCAGCCGCTCCAATTCGGGGCTCAGCTCACGTTCTTCGTTCTCCTCCAGGCCCCAGTCGAGGGCTCGATAGATGACGAAGCCCAGGGACTGCACCATCTGCAGGGGAGGAAAGAGAAGGGGCAGAGTGGCAGAAGAGGGGAAGTCATGGCTTGGCTGATACCCTGGTTTCTTTGAGTGCTGATGAAACAACTCTCCCATCCAGACTGCTCAGCTGCCAGTGCGGTGTCTTCAGAGGATGGGTGGGCCAAGTAGCTTTGCCAGGGCCAGGAGGTGCCAGGGTGCTCAGGGTGCTCAGACCCCGGCAGCTTTGGGGAGAGGTGGCAAAGTGGGCTATCTGATCTGCGCAAGCTGAAGTTTTCCATACTTGCCAATGCTTTGCTAGTGAAAGTGACACGAGGAAGGTTCAATAATTAGCTTTTTAAGGGACTGTTGAGCGGTGATTAGATTTATCCAGTTCCCAAGGTCTGCAAGAAGAGAAAAGGAGCTTTCCATCAGCCACCTACCTGTGCTTCCGCTGCAGGTGCCAAGGTCAGTGGAAGCTCTGCAAAGGGAAGACGACACTGTTAGAAGATGCCAGGCTCAGAGAGGCCGAGAGCGCCAGGCTTTGTCAACTCCTGGCAGATTTATGTATTCAGCTCCCTACCTGAGCCCATCCGACACCTGAGAGCCCAGCCAGGACCAAGCAGGTTCCACCCTGATGTCTCTCCTTTTGGCAAAAGGGCAGAGATGCCAAATGGGTAGAGTCTACTTTGGGTGGTCAAATGGGGAATGTCTCACCCTATGTTGGGTTTGGTGCACAGAGGCTGGCTATTCACAAAACAAGTGTGCCTGGTTGTGCAAGTGAGAATTCTTTCCCGGGCTCAATTAAGGCAAGTGGCATGTTGGGGTCACACATGCAGGTGTTGCTTTGTCCACAAATGTAAAATAATGGGGGTGGGGGGCGATGGGAGCTTGGAGCAGAATGGAAAAACACAGAAGGCCACAATTTACAAATGGAAGAAGAAAAGAAAAATCAGATTGTGGCAAATACTATGACAAGAGGCATTTCCTTGTGTAAAGGATTTCTAAAAACAGGGCTTGTAAGATGTTGGTGAAAGAAACTTTCCTGGTGCATTTAAGGCCAGTCTGGAAGCCATCTTAGCACACCCGTGTACACATGGCCAGTTTGGAGCCCCATTTCCTGCCATTTCCCAATCAAGCATCCATTTAAAGTCCCAAATGTCTTCTAGGGAGTTGAAAAGATACCCAACAGCCCCATTTCACAGCTGTGCTTTTGCTTTGGGGGCATAAAAGTGCAAAATGGACAGATGTGTTTGTACCTAGGGAGACCTCTCTCCCCTCCTCTCTCTCGCCAAACAAACCCAGCTCTTCTCTCTAACTGCTGTCTCATTTCTGGGACCGGGAGACGAAGGGAAAGGTCACTGAAAGAAGATTCTAGGGGTCACCCTTCTCCAGAGAGAATTACATGGACTGTAATCAATAAAATGAAGTTTAGCAAAAAAAAAGAAAGGAAGAAAAAGGAGAATTAGGCCATTAGGAGAAAGCAGAGAACCACTTAACGCAGCAGCGGCATAAGCAGAGCCAAGCCCTCAGCTATTTTACCTCCCCTTCCACTGCCTGGCATCACACAGAGCCAAGGCTGCTGGGGGGGAAGGGGGGCAGCATAGTTCTTGCAGCTTTGTGGGCAACTCTTCTGCGGCAGCTGCTGTCCTGGTTCCTTCCTTCCTGCCATGGAGGCCGCTGGGAAGCAGTGGGACTCCCTACCCTAAAGCCGGCCTTACTAGAAGCCGACTCTGCTGAACTGTTGTGGCATACTTGGCACCTCCAACGCAATTCCCTTTCGGTTTGTTTCCCCAACCCTCAGACGGGAAGCAGCTGGCATCAGCAAGATCTTGCCCAGCTCTTGAGAACCTGGGAGAAATGCCCGTCATAGGGGCGGGTGGGGCCTTTCGCACACTGGACTTTCTCTTCCCTGTTCCCTGATCATATTCCCCATATCAGGCTGGGGAGCCAGGAGCAGCCTTGCCTGGAACAGGCCAAAAAATGCAGCTGCTGCTGGAGGAACCTCAAACTGATGCCCCCCCCCCAGACATCCGGGCTGCCTGCAGGCAGGGAGTTCTGGGCTGGAATGAGTCAAAGGTACAGCCAGGAAGCCAGCAGGTCAGTGACCCTCAACACCAGCCGTGGCCATAACTCATCCGCTGGGTTTTGGCAGAGTGGAGAACTGGCTGGACGAGTTCTGATGGTGGGCTGGGCTGCACTTCTAAGTCAATATTATCAGAAGCAGCTGCAGCTTCCCTGGTAAAGGCGCCCTAACAACCAGTTGCATCCCAGGCAAGGGCAGGAGCAAAGAGCCGCCTAAGGAGCAAGACTGCTGGCCTCTCTGCCACCCAGCTGTGGGCCTGTCCCTGCAACTCCCTTTGACCTTGCGCTGTTCACAGGCCATTTAGAATGGAGGGACAAGCAGCAATCACCTCTCCTGGATGTTGCTGCTTTTTAACTTCAAGACTGATCCTCTGAAATAAAATCAGGGAATGAAAGCATTTGCTTGGCAGCAGGGAGGCACTGAAACTTGGCAGATGCAGGACTGTAGACTGGCTAAACCAGGACTAAGCCCAAGAGGAAGGAATCAGAGAGGCAACTAAACAGCAAAACCCAACTGAGCAACAGGAAGAAGAACGGGTGGCAGCCGTGGAAGAGGAAAGTGGATATACGAGTGAAGGAAGAGACACTTGTTCCTTGACTGCATGAACGGAAAACTCTGGGCTCTCACCTTAGGTGGGGGGCTGGACTAGAAGACCTCCATGGTCCCTTCCAGCCCCAGAATTCTGTTCTATGAAAAGTCAGGCCTGTTCAGGCAAGAGTCATAACTCTCCCATTGGTTGATACCATCAAGAGGAGGACATATGTCCACCTGTGCTTGTTCTTCCATGGGTGACCACCTTCTGACCATGGAATGCAGTGGCTGGCATGCAATGGTCCTGCTGACTGATGGTACGACCACTTGGGTGGTCCTTTCTCGAAAAAGATGGCCTGGGCATTTCACATTCAAGCACAGCTTTCCTCCCTCCTCCGCCCCAAGTAATAAATCCTCACCTTTGAAAAGTGTTCTGGCTTTAACGCTGTTTTGCAATTAAAACACTCTGTCATGTTAAGGCCTCATAGATCACCATGGGATGTTCTCAGCAATTCTCCCTTCCTGTCCCAAGTCCCAAGATTTTATTGTTGGAACTTGTATGCCGCCCACCTCCTCAAGGACTCCAGGCGGCTCACAACAATAGATACATTGATAACATTGTGACCACCAGGCACAAACGTGGCTGTTGAGGAGGCTTCCCTGCTGCCTTTCAGAGCCGTTGGGAAGACCCCACCATGGATGTGGCTTTGACCCAGGCTCCCCTCCCCTACTGTCTGCCCAGCCAGGGAGCTGTGAGCATCCAAGCTTGGTCACCTCCTACTCTGGGATGCCACCCAAGACCCAGGCTTGGCAACCTGTCCACACATCTTCCTCTGGGACTATACCGCTTCACTCCTCTGGAGCAGACCCCCCCTCAGGGCCCCCCTTGTCTCTTGGAAGCCCTCGGGATTTAGGCCCTACTGGACTGCAGGTGCTTCAGCCCCCAAACGGCCACCATAAACCATCTGCTTTGGCACCGGCAGTTGGTGTAATTACACACACATCAGACACACATGGCAAGGAGATGAAAGAGGCACTTCTGACCTCTGTGCTCACACAATAAATAAACTACTCAAGACAAACTAAACCCCACCCAGTTTACTGGGGCAAAGGGGCAGATAAACGTACCTATTGCTGAGGAGAAAGAAAAAGGAAGGTGGCTTCTCGGAAAACCGGAAGCTCCCCGAGAGATCCCAGACACGGTTTAAGGAAGGACTCCTTGATCTGCACCGATGGGATCCCGTCACACAGAGACCCGCAGGCTGCTTCCCGCCTGCTGGGAAACTATCGGCACCCCCGCTAGTCCTTTCATTGCTTGGGGCACCCCTGATTTTCGGCCTTCCTGCAGCTGCTCCTGGAATTGCTTGGAAGCCACAAGGACCCTAACTGGGACAATTTCCTAACCCTGTTGAGGATTCTGGAGGGGGGGCACTGAAGAGGGGCAAAACGTCTTCGAGGCGCCAGACCATCCTGCGGCCGGAGCAGGATTCCAGGGTCGCTGCATTCAGGTCCCCCTCTGGCTTGGGACCGCACGGGGGACCCCTCAGCTAGAGGGGGCTGTTCCCGCCCAGCCCAGTCCAAGCAAGGATTCCCAAGCGCCGGCCCCGTCGGTGTCCTTCCGTGGACGAGCCCGGACTTTCTCCGGCGGCGCTCCCCGGGCTCAGCGGCCCCGCCGGCGCTCTCTCGATGCGGGGCCCCATTCCCCGCGCGCCCCTCCCCACTCACCGGCCTCGCCGAACTCGCCGCGGGCGGAGACGGCGCCGTCCTTGTGCAGGCGGAGATCGGCGGTGTCGCGGAGGCGTCCGGCCGGTCCCCGGCTGCGGCGGCGCCCCTCCTCGGCGCCCGGCGGGTCGGGCTGGAGCAGCCCGCGGCAGCATTGGAAGCAGACGGCCCACGCCTGCTCCTCGTTGACGGGCTGCTCGTAGGCCTTCAGCACCTCCTCCAGGGACAGCTCCTCCGCCGCCGCCCCCGC
>JANHFQ010005503.1:45115-56860 GCA_032468035.1 Aparallactus werneri | reverse complement strand
GTTGTCCCTGATGATGTGGACAGGACCATGAGTATGATGAGTGCCTCCACCTGTTCGCTGGATCTGTGCCCCTCCTGACTTGTGTCAGCTAGCTGGGAGACAACACGAGGCTGGCTCCAGGTGGTTATAAATGCTTCTTTGAGAGAGAGGTCTGTGCCATCGTCCCTGAAGGAGGTCGTGGTGAGGCCTCTCCTCAAGAAGCCCGCACTGGACCCAGCTTTGCTGAAGAACTACCGTCCAGTCTCCAACCTTCCCCTTATAGGGAAGGTTCTGGAGAAGGTGATGGCCCGTCAACTCATGGACACCCTGGATGAAGCGGATTATTTAGACCCCTTTCAGTCTGGCTTCAGGCCTGGATATAGCACTGAGACAGCACTGGTTGCATTGGTCGATGATCTCTGGCTAACCCGGGATCGGGGGCACGCCTCCATCCTGGTGCTACTTGACCTCTCAGCAGCTTTCGATACTATCGTCCATGGTATCTTGCTGCACCAACTAGAGGGATTGGGAGTGGGAGGCACCGTGTTACGGTGGTTCTCCTCCTATTTCTCTGGTCGGACGCAAGTGGTGTTGGCAGGGGGGCAGACATCGAGTCCGAGGCCCCTGGTTTGCGGGGTGCCATAGGGCTCAGTCCTCTCGCCCCTGCTGTTCAACATCTATATGAAGCCGCTGGGTGAGATCATTCATAGCTTCGGGGTGAAGTACTATTAGTACGCTGATGATACTCAACTTTTCATCTCCACCCAGGAGCAATCCAATGATGCCCTCTCAGTGATGACCCGGTGCCTCAAGGCTGTGGGAGTCTGGATGGGGACGAACAGACTCAGACTTAATCCAGACAAGACCAAGCTACTGTGGGTATCGTCGTCTCAGGTCCATCGTCCTCCAACTCTGGTGATGAGGGGGAGGTGTTGACCCCCTCTGAGAGGGTACGCAATTTGCGTGTCCTCCTGGATCCACAGCTGAAATTCGATCAACATCTTGCAGCTGTGGCCAGGGGGACTTTTGCTCAGGTTCACCTGATCCACCAGTTGCGTCCAGTGGTGGGATTCAGGCCGAACACATAGCCATGCCCACCAAGCCATGCCCACAGAACCGGTAGTGGAAATTTTTGAATCCCACCACTAGTTGTGTCCCTTTCTGGACTGGGATGCTTTGCTCACAGTGACTCATGCCCTGGTTACCTCACGGTTGGATTACTGCAATGCTCTCTACATGGGGCTGCCTTTGAAGAGCATTTGGAAACTGCAGCTGATCCAGAATGCAGCCACACAAGCAGTTGTGGGTGCCTCACGTTGCACCCACATAACACCACTTCTACGCTTGCTGCACTGATTACCAGTGGGTTTCCGGATTCAATTCAAAGTGCTGGTCATTACCTTTAAAGCCCTACATGGTGTCAGACCAGCTTACCTTGGAGAGAGCCTCCTGCAACCATTTGCCGCCCAGCGACCAACCGGGGCCCACAGGGTCGGCCTACTCTGGGTGCCATCGACTAGACATTGTCAATTGGTGGCACCTAGGGTGAGGGCCTTCTCTGTTGCTTCCATGTTGATCTACTAGTACAATTAATAATGCGGTTTAACTTGGCTCTCAGCACTCTGAATGTTACCCAGATGAGCTCTTGAGTCAAACTCTGCTTCTCTATTTTTCATAACTGGGGCAGACTTAAGTCTTCTAACATGAGTGAATGAATGCTATGCTAACTATTGCAAGCACTGATTTAAATGTTTATAGCAAAAATAGAGAAAGGCAAGGCTACAAATGCCAATTCATCTATGGTAGCCTCTTTATCTACAGCAGTGTTTCTCAACCTTAGCAAATTTAAGATATCTGGACTTCAACTCCCAGAATTCCCCAGCAAGCCATTGGTAAAGCTTGACTTCTGCTAAAACTGTGATAAGGACATCCTGCTCATAAAAGACCAAACTTCCCAACCAGTTGTACCAATCCTACTTGACATGGCAAAAAGGGCAGTGATCAGAAATAGAAAACTATACCACTCTACAAGAACATATCAATTTTATTTTTCATTATTTCCCTAATCCCAGGAAGGCAAACAAAAAAGAACATTTTTACTATCTCTTTGCACAATAACTATATTAAAAATATTGCCAAAAAAACCCCCTTTGAAAATATTCCATTGAAACTTGGAATATTGACAATAAGCTCCCCATAAAGTTTATTCCCCTTGCTATTTTCATCCTATTCTTCAAAAAATGAAACAGCTGTATAAGGATAACTCTTTTTTAACTCAAGTCTTATAGTGATTCACATCAGATCAATTTACTTGGGTTTCAAATCATAAATTCAAACTGACTCATGCCTCTTTCAAACTCTTTGAAACTCAAATTGGAATTGAACCACAGTTGATTTATACTCCCCCAATATATACCTTTCACTTGAATTACCAAGTCTTTGGTTACCAGATGAGAACTCTGCTGTCATTCATATTCTAACAAGAATCCTTTAAATAGTAAACTTAGTAAAGAATCAAAATGAACTCTGGGCATTTCTATGGTGCAATAAAGGCTGACTTCTGAGCCAAAGTCTAGATCTAGAAAGTGACAGTTGATAGGACAATGGGCAAAAGACCTGGTTTCATTACCTGGTTCAACATGTTCATTGTCTGAGATCCAAGAAATCTTATATTATTTCCAACATTTTGCTCCACCTCTCCCTGCTGCACAATGGTATTTCCAGGAATATACATGGCCACAGATGGTCATTATGGTACTTGTACATACTCCTTTTCACAGATGAATATTATGTTACTTGTTAACATAGTTGTTCTCATCGCCAAAGAAATATATTTAACAGTGAACATTGTTTTATTCCTATGGCTATCCCACAAGAGGCAAGAGGCAAGAGATATAAATCCTTCCATTCCCCACCATCCAGTCAGAACTGAAGAAGCCCCTTGGATGAGGAGTGAAATGTTTTCAACAAAAAAACAAGAAAGTCCAGTTGCCTCTTGAAAAAGCATCTTTGGGCCAACCATGACCTGGATGACTGAGAATCTCCATAGACATTCCTGTAGCTACTATAGTGCTTTATACGAGTTTAAAATATCAAGCTGCACATACAGAGAAAATATCTTATTAATGTTGATGAACTTCTTGTCTGTTTTGTTATAACATATATATAACAAATCAGTTGTAAAATCATTGAATAATGCAAGAACAGTGACTGAAAGATACCATTTTCTTATATTTCACAAATGAAGTAAACTTTGTGTCCATTTAATAGCAAAAATACATTCAAAGCTAGGAGCATGATAAGAATGAAATTACTTAGTTACATCATTGCCTAAGTCTATTCATTCATGAATAAGCAACTTTAGATTGGAGGTAAAAGGTTCTTTTTTCAATAGTTCAGAATGAATTGTCTGCTTCAGCTCTGACAGAAGGACTAATTTATTGCCTTTCCAGATTACATCAACATTCAAGTTTTCCCCTACTCTCTGATTACTTCATATTTTATTACTGATGCTTTGGAATCCACAAAAGAGTGCATTGTTTGAAACTTATTTCTTTCTTATAATTGTAGTAATATCATTCAATTACATTCAGAGGAAATAGCTTTCAATTTTCAGCACAAAGGATATTTTAACAATGCATTCCCTCTTTGTGCTGGTTTTCCCCTTCAAACTATTAAATCTTCATCATCAATCAGCATCCCTATTTTTCTTTTCTGTGGATATTGACTCCAGACTCAGAACTGAATTGTGTAAATTTTCCTAGCTTTGAATGTATCTTTGCTATTGATTTCTTTTGTAGAAAAAAGGATAGGCTCAGGGAATGTATATATAAGACAGCTGAGCTGAATACTTTTCCAAATATTTATTTTTCTTCATTTTTTTTATTTTAAATATTAAAGTCACTCCAAAAGGTAACATTAGTTGAATTTAAAATATTGTCTCACGGATACTGGTTAGAATAAGTAGATTTTTGATGAAAATAGTATAGAAAAGCCTAAAGATAATATGGCTGCTGTGCAAATACATGAGGATTTGGCTGTTGATGTTTAGATCATGGACTAAAAACAAAAATAACAAATAATCCTCTTTTTGGTCAGTAAAGGGACTGAGTACTGCAGTAATCAAACTGAGGTGTAATTCCAGTTGTATTTGTGCTGCTTCAGTTATTTTGAGACAATCTCACTGCTGTTTTTAATGTGTTAGACAGGGCTATGAAGAGCTGGAAAGACAACTTAAAGAAGTATTTAAAGAGAGAAGCAACATACTTCGCCAGCTGTCGAAGACATCCAAAGAGCTTGAGGGAATTAAAGTAAACCTTCAGGTCAGAATTTATGCCTTTCCTCCTCCTCTACCATAGCTGTAAAATGCATTTGATATTAGCTCTGTGATATTATTTATTCAGCTCACTTGAGGGTAAAATGTGGACATGGGATGTGGACAAAGTCACCATTGCTTTTCCCACCTTACCTCTTCACTGTGGGGTTCTTCTGAAGTGTCAGTAGAAACGACACTGTATGATCTGTAATTCTCTCTTTTTGGGTGGACTTATGGCATGAAATCTTTTCTGATTATATTCAAGCGAGCATGACTTACTTACCCCCCTTCAGACCCCTCTCCACAAGAGAGAGAGGAGAAAAGAATTTTGAATGGGAGCTTGCCTATTCATTCACATCAGCTCCCCTTTTTAATCCTGCTGTAGAATTATGTAATCTTTTAAAGTGAATATTAATATAATAATAGTAGAAGGTTTCAAGATTTAGAAGGCAAAAAAACCTTTGATCCTCCTGTTTTCTTTTCTAATTATTGTTTGTTTCTGATCACCAGCAACATTTTTTTAAAAAAAACTCCTAAATGTGGTATGCTCAATTCCCAATTCTTCCTACCAATTAAACTTCTAGATAGCTCATTTTGAGAAGACTTATGTAACCCTTCCTCCATTTGTGGTTCAGTGATGAATGAAAGTCAAAGAAATGGACAAGACAGGAAGCCGAAGATAAAAGCCCTTTTAATATTTCATTTTTCATTCTTAATAGCTTGCTCTGTGAGGAAAGAAAGGTATATGAGTTGAAGAACCAAGTCTTACTTTCGGTCTTAAATCCAACTGATAGTGTGGGTAAAAAGTACAATGTAATATTAGTCTGAGTGGGGCGAAGTGTATTAGACTGGGAAAACATGACTAGTCCCATCCAAGCACGATGATAATAAGTAAATGTTTGCTTAATTTATTTATTCAATTTCTGGAACTACCCATCTCAGTCAATTACTCTTGATAGCTTACAATTATATTGTGTATACTGATATTTGAGTGAATTTCATGTTCAGGTTCACATTAAATCAACTTCTGCCTTATGAACCAATTTGTTTGAGCATGTTGTTAAAACTTGGCAATAAAAGAACAAAGTTATATCATCCTTACTTCCTTTTGTGTCAAAAAATGTACTTTTCACATATAGCCTTTAATACAAAAAGTCACAATACTTTTAGTGGTGAAAATTTTAAGGGAGCTCCTTGGTAACACCTGGTTTCTTCCTTTTGTTATCAGTCTTTGAAAAATGATGAGGCATCAGCAAAAAGCGATGTACAGAAACTCTTGGAATTAGGCCAGAAACAAAGGTATGATTCAGCGTTTATTTGCCTTAACTGTTATATTTTCTCATATAAACAGAAAAAAATGATGAATTCTTACCTTGTTAAGCCAGTCAGCAAAACAAAACATTCGCATAAGAAATGGATCATAAAAATCAACAATCTGATCCGAAACACTGGTTTTATGTTTTGAAGTTAAAAAAGGGGGGGGGGGAACCTCTTGCAAGTAGTAAGGTTAACAAGATAAGAATATTTTTGTTGAACCAATTTTCTACATGAAAAGTTACTTCTATGATATAGTCTACTCTATTTGAAAAAAAAACATTTTCATTTTGCATGCAAAGACCTACCATAAGAAAAACTCTTCAACTCTGAAGTCTCAATTTGTTAAAGCTAATCAGAAACTTTATTTGACTGCATATCTTCAGGTTTATTTTATGGCAATTTCACAGAGATGGAAAATTTTACACTGTCTGGCAGATAAAATCTACAGTGGTTCTTCTCACACTTTTAAAGCTGATAGATGCCAAAGATGAGAATGAAGCAATGTGCAGGAAATCAAGACCAAATGTCCATATTTTATAATAAGGCATGATTTAGAGGAGCCCAATAAGGAGCCCATTTCTTTTATTAAGAAATCCAAATGGATATATCACAACTATACATTTATAATTTCTAAATATCTTTCAACTCAAGATAGGTAAGGTAAGCAACTCATGCTTACCTACTCAGCATATAATCTTCAAGATGAAATAGGTTTTTTTTAAACTTCTAATTATGACTCAAAGCAATTAATACATAAAGAGTTAGTAAAACCCAAAATTTTACACCTTCTAGACTTTTCCACTGTTTCTCACATATTTAGAATCCCCGGACAACAAAGATTTTGTTCCCTGAATACCTTTCAATGTATTTCATAGATTTTTGGCTAATCTATTTTTACACTGTATAGACAAAATATACAGAAAATACACCTTTCACTATGGCTATTCTGTATACTTGAAAAAAAGAAACAAAATCATGGAATTGTTGTTGAAGCATGGCCGAATTCCCAGTGGGATGCAGCCCAGTAATAGGCTGTGATCTGGGGGTTGGGGACTCCTCTCTAAAGGTAACCATATTCAGTGACCATTTGGAGTTTCAATGATGCCGAATAAAGATTAGCAACTAGTCCTTGTAGTTGTAGCTGTTGCAGTGTAGTTACAGAGGCAAGTTCATGATTCATCACTTAGCAATTGGCTCACAATTAAAAGCCATAACAGCCCATGGTCACATGATTAGAGTTGGTGACCTGATCTGCCAGCTTCTGACAAGCAAAATCAATGGGGAAGCCAGCAGGAAGTTTCAAATATCGATCACAACCTTGCAGGATTTACTTGAAGCTCTTTTCTTCCAGGTCACACAAACTCAAATCCAGATTTCCCTGAACAGGAATCCACTTTTTTTTTCTTTGACATCCAACTTAGCATCCAGTCTTCCTTTCCCATTGTCTTCTAAAATGCAGCTTTCTGTTTATTACTGTAGGGATAGATAGTGAAGTAGATTTAGGAGGGGAATATGCATGCATGATTATGTTTGGGTCTGTGAATGGGTTTCTATTCATTTGCATAAAATGTTGGAATTGGGGCAGGGTGAATGAAAAATGAAGATCTCTCTTGGCTATGAGCACATTGGGTAAATTTGGATAAGACCAAATTTGGATAGGACTTTACCAGCTTTACATCCACCTTGCCTATGATTGTTGAGTTAAAATGAAAGGGATTCCCCTATACTGTATATGGTACCTTGCATTACCAAGAAAATGTGGAATACAAATATAAATACTCTTGTACATTCTTTTAGGAAGTCCAAATAGGATAACACTATTACATCTTACAGTACATTATAATTCTTTTTGTGCAGATATTTCAGTAGAAAATAAACATTCACTAAATGAATGTTGTGAAAGGTGTTAGAAACATAGTAAGCATTTAAACTTTGAGCTATGGTGCTGGAGAAGACTCCTGTGAGTCCCTTGGACTGCAAGGAGATCAAACCAGTCAGTCCTAGAGGAAATCAATCCTGACTGCTCCTTAAAAGGCCAGATCCTGAAGATGAAATTTAAATACTTTGGCCACCAAATGAGTAGAGAAGAGCCTAATTTTGGGAAAGATTGAGCGCAAAAGAAGAAGGGGACGACAGAGAATGAGGTGTCTGGATGGAGTCACTGAAGCAGTTGGTGCAAGCTTAAATGGACTCTGGGGAATGGTAGAGGACAAGAAAACCTGGAAGAACGTTGTCCATGGGGTTGCGATGGATTGGACACGACTTCATGACTAACAACAACAACAACCTTGAAATGCTACTCATGCAACAGCTTCTTTTGGGACTTCTGGTTTGACTTCCAGCAGGACTGGTCGTGGGATCTGCTACTCTGCAGATCCCGGCCCAAGCTTCCCCGAAGCTGCCTTGTAGCGAGGGGGAACTACCAGACAGGTTGAAGGAACAGCATCTCCCCTTCCTGACACTGGCAATCCTTGTAGCCGACGGTGGAACAAAGTGGTGTCAAAAATGTCTGCCATGAAACTGGGACCACTCTGGACAATGAGCATGCAGGAGGAAGATTGAAAAACAGCAACAGGTGTACGTGGAAGGGTGATAGAATAATTTTCCCCAAACATAACCCCAGAACAATT
Source organism: Aparallactus werneri (assembly GCA_032468035.1). Taxonomy (NCBI): domain Eukaryota; kingdom Metazoa; phylum Chordata; class Lepidosauria; order Squamata; family Lamprophiidae; genus Aparallactus; species Aparallactus werneri. The sequence goes on along the minus strand of JANHFQ010005503.1, from coordinate 48,619 downwards.
TTGAAAGTATTTTAGAAGGATTCAGTATAGGCTGGAAGCAGCGTACCAGTGAGAAACGAGCGGAAGGAGGCGCAATCTCTGGGTTCAGGAGTGGACATTTGAAATAGAAAGCAGAAAAGTAAGACTTTGCTTGGAATTAATTTGGAGGGTGATTTTTGGCTGTGTAACAGTTATTATGCGTGAAATGGAGGAAGCAGTGGTGGAAATGAAAGATCTATATGAGGCGCTCTCACTGAACTGTAAGTAACTCTGGTAAAGCAGCATTGATGAATCAGTATTCGGAGAGGCAAATTAGAATACTGCTGGATGGCGAGGAGAGCAGGCGATTGAAGAAAAGCAGCATATGGAGATTAAATAAACATTATTTTGGCGAGGATGGAAACTGCACAAAATAGCTGTGGAGTGGAATAGGAAGACAGACTCGATGGACTATATTCATAAGGAAAAAAAGGAGGGATGATGACTAGTGGTGGCCATTTTGAATATTTAAACAACTTGATAATTTGGCTGAAATTGTTTTGGGGTCATATGAGAATATAACTTTATAGAATAAGAATAGAAGATTAGATATTTGCTAACAGTGTTATTATAAAGAGACTAATTTTAACTTTAAGAATATTTGGAAATAAATTTGGCCGATTTGAATAAAAATGAATTGGGGGGAAAAGGTAATTTAAGGTATTAGTGTGACAGTGAATGATTATGTTGAGTTGATGAATTGTATTATATGGAGCCACGGGTAATTTGATGTATTAGAGATTGATATGGGTGGGACTCACGCTGAGGAAGGCGTTGAATTTGCTGAGAGGTCAGTTTAATAGGTTAATGGCAGATCAGATAGCAACTAATTTAAGGTATGCTAAACATAATACTTTTTATAATGCTAATAAACCAGGCAGGTGGTTAGCTTATTTATTGAGGAAAAAGCAAAAGTCACGAAATATAGAAATAATAGAATATAATGGAAAAGAGGTGTTTCAGCAAAAACGTATTAAAAAAGCATTCACAGAATTTTATTCAAAGCTATATGCTGGTAATGTAGTCTCAGATACAGATATAGACAAATATTTACAAGCAGCTAAAATCCCTAAACTTACACAGGAGCAAAAAGAAGGTATGAATCAATTAATAACTTCTGAAGAAGTTTTTCAAGCAATTAAACAATTAAAAAGTGGTAAAGCACCAGGTACAGACAGTCTGACAGCTACTTATTATAAGAATTTACAAATAGAAATGGTGGGACCTCTTACAGAGCTGTTTAGGTCAATACAGTCTGGAGGACAAATCCCTCCAACATGGAAGAGAGCCTTTATAACATTAATACCAAAAGAGGACCAAGATCTTACTCAACCAAAAAATTATAGACCAATTTCACTTTTAAATACGGATTATAAGATATTTGTTAAAATAATTGCAAATAGATTAATGCAGATACTACAACAAATAATACATAATGATCAATCAGGTTTTATAACTGGTAGACATATGAAATATAATGTTAGACAAATTGTTAATTTGTTGGAGTATTTAGAAAGGAATAATCAAATATCGGCTGCTTTGATATTTTTGGATGCAGAGAAAGCATTTGATCAAGTGAATTGGAAATTTATGTTAAAGTTAATAGAAAAGATGGAATTTGGAGATTATTTTTTACAATCAATTAGAGCAATTTATCAGGAACAAACTGCACAAATAATAGTGAATGGTAGCTTATCAGAGAACTGTAAAATTCAAAAAGGGACAAGACGGGTGTCCTCTATCCCCACTTTTGTTTATTCTTACCTTGGAAATATTATTGATTAAAATACGGGAATCAAATAAATTAAAGGGAATTAAGATAAGGCATCAAGATTATAGGTTAAGAGCATTTGCAGATGATGTGTTGATTACTGTGACACAACCAATACAATCAATTAAAGAAATAATGGGAATAATACAAGATGGTCAAGTTGCGGGATTTAATGTAAATAGAAATAAGACTAAAATAATAGTTAAAATATCTCAAAAACAAGAGCTGCAAAAATTATCAGGATTTGAAATTGTTAAGAAAGTTAAATATCTGGGTGTATACATTACAGCCTCAAATAGGAAATTGTTTAAAAATAACTATGAAATGTTATGGCATAAAATACAGAAAGATTTGAAAAATGGCAGAAATTACAATTATTACCAAAATTCTTATTTCTCTTTCAAATGATCCCAATACTTAAGAAAGATCTTAATTTAAATGATTGGCAGAAAGGTATTAATAAATTTATCTGGGCAGGGAAAAGACCATGAGTTAAATTGAAGATAAAGCAGGACGTGCGTGAGAGGGGTGGTCTTAAAATGCCTAATTTAAAATTGTATTATGAAGCAGCATCTTTAGTAGCATTGAGTCACTGGTTTAATCTGACAGAACAAAGACTGTTGAATATTGAAGGATATGATTTATTATATGGCTGGCATTCATATTTAATCTTCTTTATTATATCTATAAAAGAGAAGCCCCGAAAAAAGTATGTTTGTATGTCGCTTATACAAATCCACATTTCTGCATCAATTTTCCCCAAATTTTCAACATAGCTTCCTTACCCTTGCGAAACGGTCACTGTTGGGGTCTGGAGTCCATGGGGTCCCTCCTTCACCCCAAAAAAGGGGGTGAGACAGCCCCCCAGGAAAATCGCACCGCAGAGCCACTGCGCATGCTCACAAAGAAACCTCCACTAAGCATGTCCCTAAGTGGCAACTGCTTCAAAACGAACACAAAATGGCCCCGACCACACAGAGTATACACATATCGCCCACGCCACCGATGCCAATGGAAATGTAAGTGACTTTCTCCCTCTCTTCTGCCTCTTTCTCCACTGTGGCCACTGTTCAGCCCAGTCCTTACTTCCTTGGCCCAGCCGGGAATAGGGAAAGGGGAGAGACGCTGCCGTCTACCCTGCCCCTCACAAAAGCCCTGGTTTGCCAACAGCCCGAAGCCGTGAGGAAAGGGAGGACTTCAAGTGTTCTGTCATCCCTTTCGCCACCTCAGGCACCTTCCCTCCTCACCCTGCCCTCTTTCCCTCTAAGCCCACCGGGGATTCAGCTGCTTGGCTCTTCCTTGGCGAGGCTGCCCACGAAGACTTTGTGCAAGGTGGAGGGGTTTTTCCCCCCCCTCAATGTCGTGTTGCCTCCGGCAGCTGAACTCGGCTGGCAGCGTCTGCCCTCCCTCCCCTCAGCAAGGCCACACACAAAGGGGAGTCGCTGCTAAACCACCAGTCGAGTGCCCGGCCCGTGCTCGCCGCGAAGGCCCGCCCTGCTCCACCCATCCGCCCACCATACAGATGGGCGCTCCTCCCGGCCCATGGTTGCTGCGAAGGCCTGCACACTCCACCCGTCTGCGGAGCTCCAGGTCCCACGCCCGCCCTTCCCACCCCTTCCAGGGTTCCTGCCGGCCCAGCGCAGCGTCTGCAGGCCCTCCTGCCATACAGACGGCCGCTCCTCCCGGCCGATCGTAGCCGCAAAGGCCCGCATGCT
>JANHFQ010005503.1:1521-13603 GCA_032468035.1 Aparallactus werneri | reverse complement strand
AGAGAGAAAATTGAAAATTGAATTTTTCAATTTTTCCCACGGCACACCAGGCAACCTCTCGCGGCACACTAGTGTGCTGCGGAACACTGGTTGAAAAACACTGGTTTAACCAATACACCTTAGTCCGTCCCTGGAAGATGGAGTAGCAATGACCTTGGATTGGATCATACCTCTGCACCTGGATTCTGAACATTCTGGTTTTCAGAGGTGCTCCAGAGATGACTGGCATAAAACAAAAAGTGAATCTATGCATGGTTGAGATATTTATTAAGTACAACCTTTTGGTGATGTGTGGCAAAACATGATGGCATTTCTCTGCTCTTACAAATAGCCAGCTGGTGGCCCATTGTTGATCCAATAAGAAGCAATGCAGGCAATTATGAGCAAACCATGTTACATCCATGTAACATCTCTATTTTGTGAGCTACATCGGGCTGGGTTATTTGCAAGACCCCAGTCTCCAATTGTGTCTGTCAAGAGTTACTTTGGAATGTGAAATGGTTGGCATACTAACAAACAAACAAAATTCCATTAATATGAAAGACTAGTTTCCTTTCACTTCACAAAATAATACCACCCAGTGACACCTAGCAGGTGTCCCTTCTCTGTACTGGCACCTGCTCTTTGGAGCAGCACCCACTCACCTCCAAAAGATTTTGATGGTCTGACCCTGCTGGCCTTTACAGTTTTAAAAAAGTAGATTTTCCTTCTCAAGCTCTTGGCTAGCACATTGAATGAATCCATCTGGAAAAAATAGGAGTCATTTCAAAATGAGTTGGGGGGGGGCAAATAAATTTAACAATTAAAAAAATTAAAAAAGTTTAAGGTTTTAAATATGTTATCTTGTTGGCCTTTTATACTGTCTGTTGTATATTGCACTGCCTTTTTATAATTATTGTTGTCATGTATTTTTAATCCCATGCTACTTAGCTGGAGGTGATTTGGGTGCCCATACAAATAGTTTGTTTAAAGGAAAGAAAAAAAATGGGTGCGGCATCGTAGAGACATAATCCAGAGGGCTTTGCGTCCTGCTTTTTTCACTGCTTTGTGCAACTTGGGACAGCTGCCCTGCACATTTCTTTGAGATAGGGGAAGCAGAGTCACCCCTATTGATCTCACCCTCATCCGCAGCCGTTCCTGAATATTTGTCCAGATGGCCAGGGGCCAGCGAGAAGAGTTCTGCTGGGCGAGAGCTTTAAATGGATGCCCATCCCTGGCAGACACCCTGGAGCCAATTCGGGAGGAGAGAGAAATCCTTAGAAGGGTTTGAGAGTACCTTTCATTGTCATGCACTGCATTCATAGAATTTGGACTGGGGCGGGATTGCCCCACCTGAATTCTGTTTGTTTCTCTGTTCTCAGACCCAGCAGAGTCCATCCCAACCATTCTAGACAGCTTCCAGGACCAGGAAGCAAAGGTGGGGCAACTAGTGGAATTGCCATGCATTGCCTCTGGATACCCGAATCCTGCCATCCGGTGGGTAAAGGATGGAAGGCCCCTGCCTTCTGACAGTCGGTGGACCAAGCGCATCACAGGCCTGATGATCAGTGATTTGCGTGTGGAAGACAGTGGGACCTACATCTGTGAAATCACAAACACGTTTGGGTCTGCTGATGTCACTGGGACCCTGGTAGTAATTGGTGAGTGGTTGAAGACTTAATTTCCAGATGCTGTGTACCAAAGCTCTTTTACTAGGAGGGAGAGGACAATAAGAGAGAGCATGGATGTCCTCCAAGATCTTCCATATTTTTATAGAGGATGCACACCTGGGGGACCCGTGTGCTTGGGAGACTAATAACCTACCCATATTTGTGAATGAAATGTAACTTATTCAGGATGCAAAACCGAAATTATTCTGAAGAGCTCCAGAATGATCTCCTGTGTGATTCTCCAGTGAAAGAAGAAATGCATTTTCACTAAAGTCAGAGAACGTCTTTAAATAACATTGCCCATTGGGGCAAAACCCCTCAGCTTCACAGATACAGTTGGGGTACCGGCTGTCTGTAACTAACTAGGAAAAGGATCTTGGGGTCATAGTGGACAATCTAAGGAATATGGTGACTTCACATAAAGCAGCTGAGAAAAATGAAGGGAAGCTTTCCAATACCTGACCCATCAAGAGGCATTCCCACAGGAATTTTGTGGGTCAGGGAGGGTGATCATCTTGCTCTGGAAAACTTTGTTGCATTTTTTTTGAGCAAACTAGATGTCTTGTTCCTGACATTTCTACTTCTTGGTTTCACCTCTGTGTTAGCATCCCTGCAGAGAAGCCGTGGACGATGGGGTTGGGAAGAGAGGTTGGGTTGCTGGTGGACAGACCAGGATGGCTCCTATGTGGGTATCCTCCTCTCTTGAAATTGGTTGTGCTCTTTGTCTTTCACAGAGCCACTGTGGGTCACCCTCACACCAAAGAAGCTAAAGACTGGAATTGGAAGCACTGTTATTCTCTCTTGTGCACTTTCTGGCTCACCGGAATACTCCATCCGTTGGTTCCGTAATACGGAGCTGGTGGTTCCAGATGACTTTGTCTCCATCCGGGGAATCCACAATGAGACGCTGCTCATCACGGCTGCCCAAAAGAGCCACTCAGGGGCCTACCAGTGTTTTGCCACCAGAAAGGTCCAGACAGCTCAGGATTTTGCTGTGATTGTCTTGGAGGGTGAGCATCCAACTCTGGAGAGGGGCTTCTAGGCTTCCGATCTACTCCTGGGTTGTTTCCAAAGAAGGAGAGAGCCTGAAAGGGTTTCCAGCAGCTTGTGCTTGCTTGAGAGGATCCCACAGCTGTTGCAGCCCGGATCCCCCTCTCCTCCACATCCTGATCCATGGGATCTGTTTCCAACAACAAGCAGGGGGGAGAGAGGGAGGGAGGAAGATAGATAAATAGATAGATAGATAGATAGATAGATAGATAGATAGATAGATAGATAGACAGACAGACAGATTTTTATTTTATTTTTATTTATTTTATTTGTCAAACATGTTCAAGATATAGGTATAGATATAAACATGAACAAAGAAGTATATATAGGTTAATTGAGACAATAAGACAAGGGCGGTAGGCACGCTGGTGCACTTATGCATGTCCCCTTTACGGACCTCTTAGGAAAGGGGTGAGGTCCACAGTGGACAGGTTGAGGTTGAAGCTGTGAGGGTTGGAGGCTGTAACAACAGAGTCTGGTAGGGTATTCCAGACATTAACTATTTTGTTGCAGAAGTCGTATTTTCTGCAATCAAGTTTGGAACGGTGTACCTTAAGTTTGTATCTGTTGTTTGCTCTTGTGTTATTGTGGTTGAAGCTGAAGAAGTCATTGACAGGTAAGACGATGTAGCAGATAATTTTATGTACTATGCTTAGATCTGACTGCAGGTGATGCAGTTCGAGATTGTCAAGGCCCAGGATCTCTAGCCTGGTAGTGTATGGCATTCTGTTGCGGGTTGAGGAGTGAAGTAGTCTTCTTGTGAAATACCTCTGAACCCGTTCGATTGTGTTAATGTCTGATATATAGTATGGATTCCAGATGGAATATTTCCCCCTTTGCTAAACTGGGGGGTTGGGCATGGCCAGCATGTGTCGCATTCAGCCCTCAGGCTGCGAGTTTGATACCCCTGATGTAGCATTTCCCTTGCATCTGATGCAATGAGCTGTAGTTCACACAAGCTTGTGTATTTTAATACAATTTGTTAGTCAGGAAAGGTGCAACCAGAGTCCTCCTGATTTTTGGCTACCAAAGAATAATATGGCTGGCTTTCTATAGTACAGTATACAGAAAGCTCAAGATTTAATAAGTATTTCCAGTGGCAAATATTTGGAAGCTGAAGACAGGAAGGATACTTGCATAAGGGAGACTCTGGAGAGCTAGTGCTAGACAATGTTGGACTAGCTGAATAAATAGATAGTATTTTCACACTGCACTAAACTAACTTTGCTTAAGCATATGTTTATTGAATTAATTACAACTTCATGGGTTTATGCAGCACACTAAACTATTAATCATGGTTTGAGTCTTAAAGTCTCGCTTCATAGCTCATTAAATGAAAATGAAGCATCTTTGCTTTGACGCTACAGTATATATTATGGAGACACAAAGTCTGACCTAGTATAAGGCAGATTCCTATTTTCCTGTAGACATATGTCAATGCTTTCCATTTAACTAGAATATTACATGCAGTATAATTCTCCTTACTTTTCATATTACCCTCCTGCTTTGAAGAATTATCTGTTAAGAGAAAGTTTAAAAAGAGAAAGTTTTCCCAGAAGTTACTTTTGTAGTGTGTATTTTAGAATCCTTTGTGGGCAATTTAATTATACAACCTGCAGTGTGGGGTGTAGTGCCCTTGTGGTGTGCAATGCCAGGTATTTAAGAACTTTAAAATCCCTTATATAAGGATCCTAGCAAAATGAGCAAAGCAACTGTAGAACAGGTACTCCTGAATTTAGTACTTTCTGCTTTAATGGTGGATAGAAGTAACTTTAAAAGTTCTTTCTTAATTTGAACTGAATAGTTCTAGCCTTAGGGTAACCTTTCTGCTGCAGCTTCTCTCCAGATTGGTTTATAATTAATCACACTATCTTTTTTTTTAGATTCATCCTGCCTTTGACCTCTCCTTCCCTGGCTGACAAGCTAGAACAATGGTTTTGCATCTCTAAAGTTGTGCTTAAAATGAAAATTATCTTTGTGCTACATTCCCAATTCTCTTTTGTAATATATTCTTTGCAAAAGTAGTTTTATGGAATTCCTTGTATCCTAAAATCTAAAAGAATAAGAAACAGGTGGACAAATCACAATTCCAGTTTATATGTTATATACCCAGAGGGGTGTATTTACTATTTAGTAATTTTGCAATACTTATAAAACTTCGTTGCTAGCTTATTTCTTCAGATTGTCTGCACAAAAGTCTAATATCAACCCATTAACCAAAAATGCCTGTGGCAAGACATAAGGACTGATAAATAAATAAAATAATAAAATAATAAATAAGTATTAAGAAGCTTAGCAATTGTCTTATCTGTGCAGGGCAACCTTGTACCTTCCAGTTGTTTTGAATTACAGCTTCCACAGTCTCCTGCTGCTTTCCTTACTTGTTGTAGCTGATGGGCATTAAAGTCCAAAACATTTGGAAAGCAACCATGTCTTTCTGTCCCAACTGGATGTTGCTGACAAAATAATTCTGTTCTTTTTGATAATAAGTAGTAAAATTTTCCAGAAGCTGCCTGGCATCCATGCACAACAGAATAAATGCCAGTCACAAGCATAATCTGGCAAACATTCATCATTTCCTTTCCCCTCCATTTCAAAAAGTGATGGCATTATTAACTTTTTATTATTATTTGTGAGATAAAGATCTTCTCAGCCTTTTTTAAATCTTTAGCAAGCTGGTGTAAGGCAACCTAGAATTTATGTCTTTGGATTACTATTTTTAATATTTTAAAAAAGCAGTCCTAGTAAAATGAACACAAGAATAAAAGGAATTTTTGAGAAATCTTGTATTCTGCTTAAAAGTGATGCTGAAATACCAATTTTTACATGAGCCATGATCAGGGACAAACTCAATTAGCGCATGGCAAAATAATTGCTTTCCCTGAATGCTTTGAAAACAAAAGTTGTGATAGGAATATACACGTTGAGTTCTCTGTATTGTAATCCCCTGGTTACTCTTCATTGCCTCACAGTGGCACACACACCTGCAAAAAACAGCTTGGAGCAATTTATCATTGCAGAAGGAGCTACTTTCACTGGGTAATAGACGAGAACAAGTTAAAATGTGTGTGAAACAAGATGCTGGATGCTGTCATTGCCCAGAAATTCTGCAAAAAGACACATGAGGGAAATTCAAATGTAAACAGCGCCTGGGAATTATTTCTTTGTCCATTGGCTCTATTTAGCTTATTTATTTGGATAAAGAAGTGTCTAATTTACAAATCAAACTTTCCATTAGGATATGGACTTAAATCTGACTATTGAGTGCAATTAATATTCTGATTCAATTGGCAACATGTTTCCTGGGCATATATTTTGCAGAATGCTATTACTAGCTAGCAATAAATTTGTACTGATACTGCAGAGTCCTTAAGTAAAAGATCCAAATGCTTAGGGACTAGGTTTTCATATTGTTTACAGCTGGTTGATATTTGAAAGAGTTCACATATTTCATTTAAAACTATGTTTAGAGGCAGTGTGAAAAGTAATGGAGTATTCCAGCCCACATATACACTATGGTATGGTAATCCTTTTCTTTCCTAGAGAGAACAATAGATTAAGTGCCTTTTAGGTGTTCTTTCCCAGAGGATCTATTGAGATACTTTTTGCCTCCTTTAAGAAAAGCTTTCCATTATCAACATCTTTTATACAAAGTAAAACAAACCCCTTCTCCCAAACAATAATAGTCATGTAGACAATGAAGAGTGTTGTAATTCAGTTCATCTTGAGAGTAGTAGTTTGGGAAAAGTTATCTATGGCAACTTTGGGACCACAAATGTGATTATATTATCACATTCTTCCTCCCACTCTCATATTTCTCATATCTCTCTCTCTCTCTCTCTCTCTCTCTCTCTCTCTCTCTCTCTCTCTCTCACTCACACACATGGTAAAAACACATGGCACCTTATCCACTGATTGCTAAATTTGTTCAAGAGCTTTTGATAAGGAAGGTTATCCAAGACTTTTTGAAAGTCCATGTATATAGTATTACCAGGATTACCTGTGTGTACAGTGCTTCTCAACCTCGGCAACATGCTAGCCAGGGAATTCTGGAACATTTAGTCTACCCATCTAAAAGTCACTGAGGTTAAGAAACACTGGTTTAGTATGTTGTACTTTGACACATATTTTAGGAGAGATGCTGTACTGAATACCAAAAGGGAGTTTAGCTAATTAGCACTGGCAATATTACAAAGTGCATAATTTTCTTTTGTATGTGACTTGCATGTAGAACTAAAAAATGTCCTTTTCTCATGGAAAAGTGTAAATTTTTGTTTATAGTCAAAGAAACCAAAGTTTAATCCCATTTGAAGGGGGAAAACAACTTGATGACTTCCCCCTCCAGCTTCCCTATTTAAAACTGATCTTTTTGAAAGGGCTTCTATCCTGGATCATTATGTCACTCTCTGGATGTTGCATTATTAGTATATTTGAACCAGAACAGGAATAAATGGGGAATCTGAATTTGAATCTGAAATGACTTTTGTAGTATGCCTGTCAGTTTACTTGAAAGGATCAGCTTGCATCTGTAACATATACTCAGCATATTAATGTCATAAATGTTAATAGTTTTAAAAATATAATATTCATTATGTAACAAGGCTTCTTAATACCTACATGCAATTAAATATAGATGGTAATGGGTTTCTGTATAATAACAAGGATAGAAAATGTAAGTATGAAAAGAATTAAGGAGTTTGGCATAACTGTTGTTACAAGTATTTGGAAAATTTTCCATAAACATTTTGATTCAAATGCAATGAACCAAAAGTGTATCTATCCCTGTTTATGGGGAAACATTGTTACATTCCTATATATCATTGTATACTAATAAATATAATTAAGATTTCAAATAGAGTGTATCTTGAAGATAAAGCCAAAGGACCTTTTGCAACATGTGGCAGTGGTTTTTGTGGTTACCTTATGTGCTTATTTTGTAAAATTTGAAAGGAAGTAGCTGTGTGGAAGGATCTTTGTATGTTAATTCTCCATGCCAAGGTTATTGCGCACTGATGATATTGACGTGAAAATGTTGAAATATTCCCCAGAATTTAAGTCTTTACTTAACAATTGCATTCTAGTCTTTACTGGAAGCTACATCCAGGAGCTATATGAAATAATCCAATGAAGGTAAAAAGATCCATATATAAAGCTTCTCCACAAGTAATTCTCATTAGTCTGAGATTCCTCATTGGTTTAAGATGAGGAAGAACTAGTCAAGTCCAGTCAACTGTACTCCGGGGCACAGAAGTTCACTAGGTAACTTTGTCTCAGTTATTTTTTATCACTCAGCTCAAGTTTTACCCACAGGGTTGTTCTTGAGGGGAAATTTGGAGGAAGGAACCTAGGCCATCTTGAACTTCAAAAAATCCAAATAAATAAATAAAAATAAATAAACTTTCAGAGAAAAGGCAGGATATATATCTAATAAATAAAGTAAGGTAAAAACAAAACCAGAAATATATCATGAAGAAAATATGGAGTTCCATTAGGTTCCTGAGTTCTCCCATGAAATGATAGACGATGTACCCTAGCAAGAATATGGGTTGTTTTGTGTAAAAGGACTGAATGGTATAATCCCATCAACTATGTTTTCAGTACAGGGAGGTGGGGTGGATCATATTATTTTGTGTGTCTGTAATAGAGTAGAGCTCTAGAAACTATTCAATGACATATTTTTCAATCGGTTTAAGTCTTTAAAAAAACATCCTTTATTTTGAAGACTTAAAGTAACAGTTGAATGAGGGTTAGGGTTTTGTTAAATCACTCAGTGAAAAATAGGGTTAGAATTAGGGTTAGGGTCATCCCTTTTTTAATCCCACATCGAATCTATTCCAAACTAGAATCTATTCTACTTTATTCCTTAAAGGATTATATTTTAGGGAAAGGTAAAAAAAAAGATGATTTCAAGTCAAGCTGACATTCTGGTGGCTCTGTGGATACATCTATGTGGTTTTATTGGGAGCAATAGAGAAATTATTTGCCACTCTCTTCTCCCAGGTTGGTTTGTTTATTTTTTACTTCTCTACATAGCCTATTTTCCTGATGTTTTATGGAAGTCTTCCAACCACACCCCATCTTTCTTTGCTTCTCAAGGTAGACAAGATAATCTGATGCCACTATTGCCTGAGACTTGTGAAAAACAAGAGCATGTTCTTCTATCCCATAATAATCTTAAATTTATAATGCTACTTGTGACATTATCTATTTGGATTTCAGGTATGCAGATAAGTTGTTAGGTAGATACATTCTTCATAGCAACTTAAAATAACACCTCACATATTATGCTTATTAGTTACTAAATATTTGATTTCACTTTACTAATATCAAAATATTTCTCTCCTTTTCTTAGAACAAAAGCCTGAAAAATAAACTCCTGTCAGGGAATAAGCTTTGTGGAATTCATGCAGAAGAGGTAAGAAAAATTATATTAAAAGTGTTATTCTGACTCTAATAAGGACAGCTATATAAAACATTTTCTCTCAGCAAATTGTCCTGTGGATTCTGAACATTTTATGAGCAATTCTAAGGCATTCTGGAAGATCTGCTTGATAGCAAACAATGCATCTTATATTCAAAAAAAATCACAATCATTCCAAGACTGAGAGATTTTAAAAAATGGTGCCAACCAAGGTGAAAGCCTACTAGCAACAAAAATAAATTTATTTATTTATAATATTTCTATGCCGTCCAATCCTGACTGACTCAGGGAGGCTTATAGATAAAACAGTTAAAACCACAATAACAATACATACAATCTAAAAACCCCATTTTAAAACAATTCTAAAACCCTGGGTGGAGTTCTCAGTTTCCCCATCGAAAGGAAAAGCCAGGTTTTAACAGCTTTATGAAAGGTGAGGAGATCCGGGATAATCCGGATCCCCAGGGGTAGTTCGTTCCAGAGGGCAGGGGCCACAACTGAGAAGGCCCTTGCCCTAGGCACCGCCAGCTGACAGTGTCTAGTCGGCAGCACCCGAAGCAGGCCAACCCTGCTAACTAAATAAAGCAGGGCATGAATTACTTTTTTTGTAAACAATGGCTCCTTTTCTCAGTAAGCCATAATTTTGGATTTGGACTGCCTGGTCCAAACAAAATGGTTGATAGATATATGCTATGTATTTATCTAATTGTGGTACTGTATTTAATCCATTAGGGCCATGCATAGGGTGGAAGTGGGATGGAGTATACTAATATGTTTTGAAAATGGAGCATTTCTTGTATATTCCTGAATCCAGAATAAACAATTGAATTGAATACAAATTTTTATTACTTAAGAACAGCTGTTCTAAAAGTGATGGCACTTTATTGAATTTCAAGAAGTTATTCTATCACAGTTTGGTTATGAAATAGACACTAATCCCATTTGGATTCACTGGATTTTTCCCATTAGTTTTGAGCTCTCACATCAAATCAATGCAAAGGATGAAAAGAGGAATTTCATGAAAGATTTGACCCTCAGTGATAACAAAAGAAATTTATTGTTGCAGGTCACAAATTAAAGAATGTAAGGAACTAATTATGGCAACATAGGTTTTTAATATTCTGAATTTAAAGTAGTATAGTAGTAGTAGTAGTAGTAGTAGTAGTAGTAGTAGTAGTAGTAGTAGTAGTAGTTATAAGGCAGCTCTGCTTTGCTAAATCATTTGATGAGTTAGCAAATAATTTTAAAAATTTGATATTTGAAATGAAGAAAGGTAGAAAGTGTTCAGTACTAAATTGTTTCTGCATCAGATTCAGTGTCTATATAAGATTTTTCATAGTGTTTGGTAGTATCAAAATCATGTTATTTCTTTTTCATAATATTATGAAATATTATATTATTAATTAATTATATTACTTTTAATTATATTAATATTATAATATTATTTACTTGTTTACTACCTTGCCATTTTGAGTCACATGTGGGCAGCCTACACATTGTGGATCATTTGTTATAAGATAGCTGTCTTTTTTCCATGTTCACAATTATTTATGTATATGTTTATCATTCATTTATATGCTTCTAGGCATCCATTTCTGTCTGATTTTGACAATAAGTTGTTTAAAAAAATTAAACCCAGACACTGATCTGGTATACATTTCTGAGATCAGCAATTTTATCTAAATCGTGTAGCCTTTTAAAAACGTGGGTAAATAGTATTTTCACAATTATAAAAAGCACAATATATAATTTGAAATCTATAACTATTAGCTATTGCTATATTTTTCAAGGGTTGCAAATTGATTTAATGTTTGTTTCCATGCAGAATAGACATGATCTGTGTGATCACATAAATAATGCTATTTCCTATTAAAAGAAAAGAGGACAGATACCTTCAACATTTCAAATAATTTAGTGCCATGTTTTAGACAGAAAGTTTTGTGCTGGCTCAAGGACAGCAGATGAAATGAATTTCAAATAGCCATTCCTAGTCCTACTGCTATAGCTTTTGCATGATCCTGTTATAATATATGCAATAAAATGAATATTTCTTTCCAGATGCCTATCTCAGATAGTCATAGAGTGACCTTGCAATATTTTCACATATTCATCCAATGTCATATGCTTGCTTGCGGTGTCTTCAATACAACCAATGGGCTTGAGTCCTTAGTATAATCAATTCTTGGTTATTTTGACTGTGATTTACTGAATAGTTGACCTTAGCAATTAACTTTGGCCTTTGCATTGTCTCAGGATTGCTGATCTGGGGAAATGGTTAATGAACATGCTTCTATCTTCAGGAATTCTCCAGGGAATGGAATAGATTTGCACAAATAACTACTGGAGGAAATCCAGACTAGTTTACATTATGGTGGTTGCATTTTCCAAACACACATTTATGTATATTTGTTCTCATGTTTCAAAATATTATCATCTGCTAAAGAATATTTTTATTTATGTCAATGGATTTTAAACTTTTTAACTTCAAGGAATTATTTATTTATTTGTTTGTTTGTTTATTTATTTATGTGATTTATAGACCACCCACTCCCAATGGGACTCAGGGTGGTGTACAACAAAATAACAATATATACAATTTAAAACAGTCAATCACAATAAATATTAAAACAATAAAAATAAAATAATAAAATAATAAAAAATAAAAATAATATAAATAGTAAAAATAGTAAAAAATAGTAAAAAAAAACACCTCCCCGGATGGGATCATTGGCCCCAGGCCTGTTGGCAAAGCCACGTTTTGGTGGCCTGATGGAAGGTCAGTAGGTCAGGGATGATCCGGACAGTGGTGGGATTCAAAACTTTCCCCTACCAGTTCTGTGGGTGTGGCTTGGTGGGTGTGGCTATGTGTTTGGCCAATCAGAGCTGGTATTTGCCGGGGTCAGCCAATCAGAGGTGGTATTTTCTGGTTCTCAAAATTATCGCTACCGGTTCTACAGAACCT
>JANHFQ010005502.1:52403-62574 GCA_032468035.1 Aparallactus werneri | reverse complement strand
TGATAGTCATAGGATACCAATAGCACTCAAGTCATACTAGGAAACAATAAACAATATAATTTGTAAGATACAGCAACCCGATTATGGTCATAGTAGGATGAAATAGGCAATATTATTTATTAGGCAATATTAGGCATTTTATTTTGATGTTTCCTAAATTCTTGTACCTATGCTCCTGAAACTTTGGTGTTAACAAAAATAAATTTAACTGGGGCAGTAGCCATTGTAATTCACTGAGAGTGAGTTGGGCAGCCATATAAATTTTTTTGAATAAATAAATATTAGTATATGGCTGTATCAGGTATGATGAACAAGCTGTTGCTTTTACAATAATAGAGGATCGTGTGTAAGAGTTTGCCTTGGAGAGGTGTCTTAGTGTTTAAGTGTTCAGGAAAAAAAGTTGATTGTGTAATAATCTAGGTATACCTTCTAAATATGTGATATATTTGATTGAAACTATAATAATGTAAAATACCCTCATGTGTGCTTGTACATTTCTGAACTTTTGCTTTATCTTCTAAATGTTTTCCTATTGTTTGTTTTCTATATGAATGAGTTATTGTAAATGTCAAAAAAATATTTGCTATCTATTTTCAAAAATTTAACAAAATCACAGGTCTGTTGAATTATGAGCGGGTTGTTCAAATATTATTTACCCTTCAGCTTTATGTCAAATGAGCTTTGGGTTCCATATTTTACAAGTGGGATGTGATACCAAAAATAAAAGATCCTGTAACTGAACTCAGAATTTCCTGATTAGTCCGTTGGAACCATCTTATTTATGAGAAGAGCTGATTAAATAAATCATACTATATTTAAACAAATGTGAGATTCCACTGTTAAGATACTAGCTCATACAGACATTGAGAAAAGCAGAATATTTTATAGAGGCTGGTGTTAATGCTTTCTACTAGAAATCAAGTGAGGACACTGTGGGCCTTTAGCCCTACTAAGTCACACAGCTAGTCACCATCCTTCAGTTGACAGAAAAGAACACCTATGTGAAATTGACTATTCCCATTGCTAATCCATATCCTATCTCTCAAACTTCAGTCTCCCATCTGCCAGTCACCTGAATATTCTCCAAAATAATGTGTGACAAAGCTTAACACATTTTACCTATCCGGGGCTGCCCAACAGGGAAAAAATATGATAAACTTGTCTCACTTATGGGCTGAGGATGAGATGAAGATAACATCATAAGAAAGGGCCTGGCAAAACAAAGATAATGCCAGGATATATTTGTGCTGTGATTAGGGCACTTGGGAATACAACCAATATATTTTTATTTATTATTTATTATTTATATATTAAATTTATAAAATATATTTATCAGTATCAAATTGTTTATTATCTTTTGCTGTACATTCTTTATGTTGGTTTGGCAACTACCTGGATAATCCCTACAGTTTTCAGAAGTAGTTTTCCATTGCCAGCTTCCTAGTGCTGAAAGTGAGTGGCTGGCCCAATGTCCCCCAGCTAGTTTCATGGCTCAAGCGGGACTAGAATTCACAGTCTCCCCGTTTCCAGCCTAATGCCTTAACCACTATCTCAAACTGGCTCGCTGGCTCTTTTTTATGGACATATACCTAAGTGCAGTATAAAATACAAAAAATAAAATAAAATCAGAACACAGTTAACCAATAAATATTGGCAACAATCAACTCTATAATTTAGGTCTGGAAATCGCAAATCTGCTGCTGATCTTACCTCATATAGAGGTAAGAAAATGAAAATAATAAATACATAGAGGGATTTTTTCCCCAGCCATCTTAAGAAAGTAGGAAGCTTTATGAAAATGAGAATCATTTTCAAATTGGAAAATGCGTTGAGATCAGTTAGATAGAAACTGCTGTCTACGCTGGTGGCAGTGGAACATTTTCGTGGTAATGAATGGGCTCTGTTCCACTGGCTGACTGCAGGAGCAACATTTTCATTGATTCTCTATGGTGAGAGGCAGTCAGTGTCAGAAGAAGAGTACATTCAAAGCATATGACAAAAGAACAAGTAGATGAGTGTGGGAACTGGTGAAGAACAACAACGGTCTGAAAAATGAAGTGGAAAGGGGGGGAGAGGAATCTCATCACCATTCTGCTAATCAGGAGGCCATAAAAATTGATATTGGAAAACTTACCTGAAATTTCTTTTATGGTGGAAAGTTGGAAGGAAGCTCAAAAAAAGAAAAGAAAAGTGGGGGAAGGAAAAAAGATTGATTTAACAGTTTTGCAGGCAATTCCTCCTGCCATCTCTAGGGGATTAAGAGATGGGGGGTGAAGTCAGGCTGCAGGTTGTTCTTCTTTTGTTCTCTGTCTTGATGGTTAATAAACCACCAAGACAGGATGAGTAGTTAGGGATTTCACTGACTGCTATTTGATGCAGTTTGAGAGGCTCCTCTGCTATTGTTATAGTTGAAATAGAAAGCGGAACTGTTCTTCATTTGCAAAAAGTTTCCAAAGTCCCAGGCTGAGAGTGAAAAAGCTATTAACATGGTAATGCAGCCCCATTCAGAGAGTGCATCAAAATCCCCTTTGTTGATGTAAATTGCTGCTCTATTGCCTGGTCTCTTTGGATCTCATGGTCTAGGTACAAGCACAAAAAATTGTTTAGTGAGAAGGGGAAAAGCTCCATCTCTTATATCATTTTAGCAGGTTGCCAAAAGGACCAAGAGCACTGCAGTGAGAGGCTTCTATGCCTTTGTAAACCTGAAGTACTCGGGTGGTGAAAAGAATCCAATTATTCAGTCGCTCTTTTATTGGACCTTTCAGTCTTGAGAAATGCTGCTCCACAATTTGGAGACAAGGATGGTTGGTCAAAGGCTTGAGCTAGATTTGGAACCATGTTTTCAAATGCATTGTGTGAACAAGGGGAAAGATAAGCAGCATTGAGTCTTACAGGAATTCATTAATGCTGCAGAATTCTGTCTTTTAAAATTCTAATTTTCTAAGTATGGTCATTTATATGAAGGGACAAATTAAAAGCCTGTTTTTTTTTCACATTGCTGACCATATCCTCTTATTTGGAAATAAACAGTGTCATTTGAACTCTGCAAGAGTATCCAGTTCTAAATAAAATTGAACTTTGATTAAACCCATAAAAATATAATTGTGCTCCATGTTCATGTCACTGTTTCTTCCCATTGAGTCTGATTTAATGAAACTAAATGTGTAGATACAAATCTGCTTCTCTTTCAAGTCTAGGGAATCACTTTGTAGTTCTAGTTCTATTTTTTAATATATATGTTTTCAACAAAAGCTCTTTTTTATTCATTAGTCAGATTTGATTCTGTTGATGAGATACACACAAGAATAGCTTAGTTCATGAATCTACATTGTACTGAAAAAAGAAATATGTTTATATCAGGAAAAGAAAAATATATGATTCAAATATATTTCTGGAATGTGGAGTGAAAGTTTTACTTTTAAGATGTCCTATCTTTAATTGTAGAACCAACATTTGAGCAGATTTTTTTAACGTTTTGGTTATAATGGCAGTCTTTGTGAAATCTTATAGTTCTGATTAGCTCAAATGTAAATGTAATCTGATTTTAATTTAGGGATTATTCTTTTGAGAGAGATTGTATAGCACACTTGATTGATTATATTAACTTGTAGAGATGGAAAATGTAATTTTTAGGAATTGAAAGTATTATTTTACTTACCAGTGATCCCAACTGTGACAAATCAGGTGTGTTCCATTTGAAGTTTTGAAGAAGTAGTTTGTAACTTATCTGACTAAGTGAGTCTGTTCTCTGCCAAACTCCTACAGAGGTTTATGGTGACTGCAGTATGAACTCTCCTAATGTCTGTCCACATTTTTCTTCTAATTCTCTTTGTTCTTGTATCATATTCACAGGATATATTTCTCTCTCACTTCACTGCTCACCAAAATCTCTTAACAAAATTTAAATAGCATCAGTATTGCTGGTATACATTTACAGTAGTACCTTGGTATTCATCATTAATTGGTTCCAGAAGACACAATTAGTACCAAAAACAATGAGTACCAAACAAAAATTTCCCATAAGGAATAATGTAGTGAGTCACAAGGCAGCTGTCACTGAATAGTTCTAGCTTTAGTGTTGAGTACTGAGTACTGAGACGAAATTTTCATGTCAAAATATGTTGAGTACCAAATTCGATAAGTTTCAAAGCAGTTGAGTACCAAGATACCACTGTAGAATGAAAGACCTTCAGATCAGGTGCCCAGGATGCCAGCTGAGTTCCAGGGTTAGACTACATGAGCCTATGTGCCAGAATGTCACTAACTAGACAAGCTAATCACAAAGTAGAGTTCAGATACAACTCCTGGCAATTCACACAAAATCTAGGTTATCTAAGTAACAGAGTGCTTAGCTTGAGAACAAATGATCTCAGATGGAGAGGAGTCGTTGTCTGGAGTAAGGTAATAATGGCAAGTTCCTGGTCAGATATTAAGAGGTTGCTTTTATTCTCTATCTAACTATTCTTCTAACTAAACTAAATCAGTGGGCTGTAACTAACCACACTTGTAAATGGATTAGCTTTCTAATGGACAGGATGCAGCAGGTGAAGCTAGGCAAAATCACATCAGATACCTGTACAATTAGCACAGGAGCCCCCCAGGGTTGTGTGCTCTCTCCATTTCTCTTCTCTCTATATACCAATGACTACATCTCAAAAGATCCCTCTGTTAAAGTACTGAAGTTTGCCACAACAGTGATTGTTCTCATTCGAGATAATGATGAATCTGCATACAGACAGGAGGTTGAACAACTAGCCTTGTGATGCAACCAGAACAGTCTTGAACTAAATACACTTAAACTGTAGAGATGGTAGTAGATTTTAGGAGAAACCCTCCTATACAACCACTTCTTACAATACTAGACAACACAGTATCAACAGTAGAGCCCTTCAAGTTTCTAGGTTCTATCTTATCTCAAGACTTAAAATGGACATCTAACATCAAAAACACCATCAAAAAAGCACAACAAAGAATATTCTTTCTGCACCAACTCAAAAAGTTCAAATTGCCCAAAGAGCTGCTGATTTAGTTGAATTCAGTTGATTGAGTCTATCACCTGCACCTCCATAACTGTCTGGTTTGGCTCTGCAACCAAACAAGACAGATGCAGACTTCAACGGATAATTAGAACTGCAGAAAAAATAATTGCTACCCATCTTCCTTCTATTGAGGACCTGTATATTACACGAGTCAAAAAGAGAACTATGAAAATATCTGCAGACCCCTTACATCCTGGACATAAATTGTTTCAACTTCTACCCTCAAAACGATGCTAAAGGGCACTGCGCACCAGAACAACTAGACACAAGGACAGTTTTCCCCCGAATGCCATCACTCTGCTAAACAACTAAATTCCATAACACTGTTTAATTATTACTAAGACTGTATTACTATTACTCTTCTCATCTTTCCTAGTACCTATGTCTCCTCACTTATGACTGAATTGATATGGCTTAGGGTTTCTGCTGTGTGATACACTGAAGCAAGCTAAACAAAGGATTAAGGACATTAATGGATATAGTGACTATCTCAATCAATAATTCCCTTAAGCTATTGACAGCAGTTAAAACAATCTTCACGTTGGAAAAATACTTACACCTAGAAATGCCATCACTGGAAAGAGAATTGTTCATTAAGTTTAGATTTGAACTCCTAGATACAAATGTTAAATTCTCCAGTGGTAGCTCCACCCTGGGCTCGGCTAGTGGGCTCCGCCCACCCAAGTAGGCAGATCCAGCTCTTTGGGCGGAGCTCCCCGGTAAGACCCCAGATCTTCCTTGCCTCCGCAAGAGTCAGGTCGTCAGCTCGTTTCCTCTTACTCTTCCTCTTCCTCTCGTTTTTTGTCTTGAATTCTTTGGATTTGAGGACTCCCATATAATGAAAATATTGTGTGTATGTGGCACAAATATGATAGAGGATATAGCACATATAACATTTGAATGTGGTTAGTAGAAGGAGGCAAGAAAATGTTATCTGACCCCAATTGTAAATAAATTTGTTTATTGGGATGTAAGGCATAAGTTAATATTTCTATTGAAGGCAGCCGTCTCACCCCTAATAAGGGCAATTGCTGCCTATCTTAAAAGGATGACAGTAATACGAGCCAGCCACATTGAAAAGAATTTTATTAACTGCAAGAAGGATGAGTTGACATAGAGGGCATCATGGTGTTTGGTCTATTATAGTGTATCTTAGACTTAGATTTAGTTATTGAATACTGATGTTGGTAAATTTGTATACAGTATGTATTTACATTGGCAGATTGTTACTTCTGTAACCTTATGGTTTCCTTTTGGAGATGTAGTGATTTTTGAAAAGGTCTTTGGGTTGCTCAATAAACTATACTATACCTATACTATACCAATTATGACTATTCCACATTGCTTGTATCTTTACTATCTATATAATTTTTATTTGTATGATTTGATTGCTTATTAGTAACCTATAACTATTTCTAAGTGTTGTATCTGATGATTCTTGATGATTCTTGATGAATGTATTTTATGTTATTTTTTCTTCTTAGACTGTACACTGCAAGCTGAGGGCATACGCACCAAAGACAAATTCCTTGTATGTCCAATCACACTTGCCAATAAAAAGAATTCTAATTCTAATTATTTTAATCAAATTGATGGTTTGTTTCTAGGGTGTGTTTATTCGGTATTGTAAGCCATTCAGAATTTCTGTATTTGAATTGGGTGGCCAAGTACATAAATAGATGGGTGACTATAATTAGCAATTATATAAACTCAGGAAACAACATGTGGTTGTTCAGGCTGTCCTACTGAGATGAAAACTCAGATGCACAGTTGACATTGGTATATGTTAGCTTCTCTGGCCAGATTTTAATGCTGTTTGCAATGATGAAATAAATGTGCTTTGGCTACACACACACACACACACACACACACGAACCTCAGAACGCAACCACAGTCTGTTCCCAGACTGCATTTGTGTTCCGAATTGGTCGCATTCTGAAGCGACACTTCTGCGCATGCACAGAAGGGAAAACCAGCATGGTTTCTGTTTGCCAATGAGTTTTGAATAGTAAACTGATTCAAAACTCAGCTGGAATTTTTGATCGTGAATCAATTTGGTCACGAACGGAAGCGTTCATGAAAAGAAGTTCCACTGTATGTATGTATGTATATGTGCATGTATGTATAAATGTATGTACACACACATACATACACACACACATACCATATATGTGTGAGTGTGTATACACACACATGATTAAGAAACAAACTTAATTGGAAAAATATAAGAAACCTGTTTAAACTACAGTATAGAAAAATAACTGGATGGGGAGAAACCAACTTTGATTAAATTATGTCAAGAAGGAGTGGTTTGGGGGTTTGAGGTTTTTTTTGGTGATTTATCATTCGTTACTCATGGAATTACATGGTTGTACTACCCTGGACTGAGTTGGTGTGTAATTTGGGGGGGGGTCTTCTTAGACTCACAGCTGCTGCTCAAGGAGCAGGTGGCTGCCATGGCTAAGAAGACCTTTCTACAGATTCATCATCTGTAGGGCATATTAAGGAAAGGGCATATTAAGGAAAGGGATTAATTAGGACTTTCCCATTGCATGGTTTTTCTTCAGTCTCATCAGACTTTACTAGCCTTTGGAAAATATCTACCAGTTTGGAATGATGATGTTGAAGACATGAGTGGTAACAGGTGGCTAGAGTGGCAAGTATCGCCCACTGCCAAAACTCTGTCCAGGCTCTTCAGAGGCCTTTTCTATGATCAATCCCATTTTCTGGAACATTCTATTCTCTCCAATGTCTACAGGGCCCCAACCTGAGGTGTTTCTGTAAGACTGGGATTTTTCAGCAGGCCTTTGTGGCTTGTGGTTTGCGACCCCACTTCTTGATATGTGTTGTATATGTGAAGCAGCCAAGAGAACTCTCTGCCATCTTAACAGTAGTCCTTGAGTTATAACCATCGCTTAGCAAATGTTCAACGTTATGACAGTCCTCCAAAAAGCTACTTGCTACCTGGAGTCGAAGTTCCTGCAGCTGCCTTCTCCTGTAGTCACATGATCATATTTTGCGTTCTCGGCAGTCAACCCACATTTATAGCCATTTGCAGAATCCCCACAGTCACATCACCATGACTTTTCTGGAAACCAGCATTTATTTTCAGTTTCTAGCCAAAAAAACCCCACTCCATAACAAACAATGGATTCATGTAACACATATCCACTTACATTACATTCATTACATTATAGTCACTTACATAATCACCACATCCACTTGATAACCACTGCAAAAAAGGTTATAAAATCAGGCATGATCACAGGATGAGCCACTTAACAACTTCTGACCAAAATTAAAGGTTCAGTTATGGTTATAAGATGTGGACTACCTTGTACAGTTTTCTTCCCACTCAGTTGCTATCATTCATTTTTTAGGTTCCTTTTAAATACAGTGGCAGGGAGAGAGTGAAAAGAGGATTTATTTGCTCTCTCTGTGTGTGTGTGTGTGCGTGTGTGTTGAAGGCTCCCAAAAAAGTAAATATAATAAATAAAGTGATAAATTGTATAGATTGGTGCTGCAGAATTTTGTCACGCAAGGCTAAGAACTGAATATTTTCCTTGCTGGCTAGGCCAGGATGTCCTTGAGCTTTGCTGTGTAAGCAACTGAGGGTCTATTCACACTTAAATATATTCCTTGGGGTTTTGCATATTTCCTCCAAATGTCCAGGATGCAGACAAAAATAGATCTCAGTTTCAAAAGATAAAAAAAGTACTGAAAAAAATGCACTTATGCTTTAAACAATACCCAAAGTGAAAACAAAACTAAAAAGCTGTTTTGGCTAGACTTCAACTTCTTATGATCTAAAAAGAAGTTTGTCGGTTTAAATCTTAAGCTATGTGAGAAAACCAGCTTTGTCTGGATCCGGAAAGTAAAAGTGGCAAAGAAAAACTTTGAATTTCCTCCCTTGTCTTTACCAGTCTGAACAAGAACAGAAAGTAAATAAACAACAAAAATAAATCATTTAAAGAAAAGCATTCTAAATGTCTGGAAAGCTTCTTAACTCTTTTTTGTCTGTTGTTTGACTTTATCCTCAAGTTTCATTTCTATGATATATAACATAGTTTGCCAGCCTCAGGCTTTGGAATACAATCACACCCTGGCTGAGAATTATGGGAATTGGGAAAATGTATTAAAAAGACTTGACTAATTAAGTAGATGTCTCCATGCTATGGGTATGTGATTGACTAACAATATGTGTAGGTTTCATTCAAAGTATAAAAGTGAGAAGATTACAATAAGTTCTGAAATATTAAGGTGCCTGACCAGGAAAAGAAGCCCTGGAGTTATGTTGAGGATCTCAAATAAAAACATCCATTCAGTTCCTGAATTGAATGAGTA
This sequence comes from Aparallactus werneri, assembly GCA_032468035.1. Taxonomy (NCBI): domain Eukaryota; kingdom Metazoa; phylum Chordata; class Lepidosauria; order Squamata; family Lamprophiidae; genus Aparallactus; species Aparallactus werneri. Next base: position 53,191 of record JANHFQ010005502.1, on the reverse strand, counting down.
AAAGCAGTAATTTGCATTCCTTTTCTATCTTCAGTGTTAATAATATTTTTCCTTTTATTGATCAGTGACTACTACCCCAGAATTATTTTGTTCTTTCTCACTTTAATTATTTGATAGTATTGTTGAGCTGTTAAATAAAAACAGTGTTTAGGAACAGAATAAAAGTTTATTTTCCTTTCTGTGATAAGATGGTAGATTTGTACAGTCTGCAAAATATATCTTGTATATCAATATGCCTTTATTTACACCATAAACAGTAGGGCTTAATCCTATTTTGATTTTTACATTAAGAAGTAGGGGGAGGAATCTATTTTCACTTTTCTCTCTGTTCTCCATCAAAATATGACTCACACGGCTAGAAATTTCTCTAGAATAAAAATGTCTCCCAGACCTTATTAGAGGGAGTGATCCCTTTGTTGTGCTCTCAAGAATGAATTCCTGAACCTAATGCGCTGTGCTCATCTGTTTTTAGTCAAGTGTTGGAATAAGGACTGCCATGAGTTGTCTCCAAAAGGCTTTTACATACAAAGGTTGAAGATCATATATTGATGTGATCTAGTAATTTGTGCTAGTAAGACCTCCTGGGAGTGGAAATATAAAACAGGAGTATGGATTTAGATATTTGATTGGCAAAAAACCTTCTGATCATTGTAAAGGTAAAGGTAAAGGTTCCCTCGCACATATGTGCTAGTCGTTTCCGACTCTAGGGGGCATTTCAAAGCCAAAGAGCCAGCGTTGTCCAAAGACATCTCCGTGTTCATGTGGCTGACATGACTAAACACCAAAGG
>JANHFQ010005498.1:8305-18946 GCA_032468035.1 Aparallactus werneri | reverse complement strand
ATTCCACCAGGTGGGCGCCCCCACAGAAAAGGCCCTCCCCCTAATCACTGGATCCACTTGCCTCAGAAATTGCTTCATCATTGGAGGCTTTTAAGAAGAAAAGGGAGAGCTATTTCTCCAGAATAGTAGGTGTCTCCTGCTTGAGAAGACGTTGGACTAAAAGACCTCCAAGGTCCTTTTCAACTCTGTTATTCTGTTATATAAGTACATACCGCGTAAAAGTACTGCTATTAACAATGTTGTCAGTCATTTTAGATCTTACTGAAAGCAACACAGGTACTACTAGACTCACAACTATAATTGAGCCCAGAATTACGGCCGTAAGTTATGGTGGTCGATAAGCAAATCACCATGGGACTGTGACTGATTTTAAAACTTTTTTACAACCTAAGTGTAAACAACCCAAGTTACCAGCCAGCTTTCATGCCTAGGAGTTCACTAGAATTCACAATTTCCTTGTTTCTAGCCTGGTGTCTTAACCACTAGGACCAAACTGGCTCTCATATATTATGATATATTGGAATCTAAGAGCTATTTTATCCATTCTCTTATTTCTAAGATTAACTACAGGTAGTCCTCGACTTGCAATAGTTCATTTAGTGACCATTCAAAGTTGCATCACCCCAAAAAGGTGACCTATGACCATTTTTCACACTTATGACCATTGCAGCATCCCCCATGGCCACGTGATCAAAATTCAGGCACTTGGCAACTGACTCATATTTATGATGGTTGCAGTGTCCAGGGGTTATGTGATCAGCTATTGTGAGCTTCTCACAAGCGAAATCAATAGGGGAACCAGTTTCACTAGCTAATTTACCAACTGCAATGATTCACTTAACAACTGTGGCAAGAAAAGTCATAAAATGGGGCAAAATTCACTTAGCAACATAAATTTTAGGCTCAATTGTGGTCATAAGTTGAGGACTACCTGTACTGTACAGCTAAAACAATTCTCAGGGTGATGCACTACAAAACCACAATTAACACATTGGGAAATACTTGGAATCAGAATGAAGAGAGGGGGAAGGGGAGACCTGTATGAGCAGAAATATCTTCTATTTGTATACATATATAATAAATATAAATAATTGTCATTTTTTGAGAGCCAATAGCAGCAAACATTTTTCTTCCGTTTCACAAGATTTCCTTTTGAATGATAGGGAAACTAAGAATATTATGTATGTGAGTAATTTCAAGAGTGAATAAAACCAGAAGCAACTCTACATGCGTAAACATTAGCTCTGAAATCATTTGCAAATTAGAATTTCTATTCCATTCAAAAAGAGAGTGAAATAGAGAATCAAGAATGGAGCAAGCACAGATATACTGCTGGCTTTTATTTCTCCCCCCAAAAAAGTTTTCTATTAGGGCTGCATAGGGCCTCTGTGGCTTTGCAGTGCTCAGGAACATGGACAGTATATGTTGTTGCTGGCATCTAGTCAGAAAACCCATCTTTTCCTGACATTATTGCGATAGTCATAGAAAGCCTCTGTATGATGTCGGAAAAAGAGGCGACTGCTTTAAAAAGTTACAAAGAAGCTCTTGTGTGTATGCCTGAACTCCTAAATACAAAAGTGCTGCACATCCCTATTTAACATTGCACATCTCGTGTCCTCTTTTTGATATGTAGGTTTTGAGAAAAAGTTGAACTATTTAATGATTTGTTGATGGATCACTTAAAAGTAGTTAGTACAACTATGAGGTAAACTACTTTTCTAAACTAATGGACTTGTCTAAAGTTTATTCTATTTCAAATATCCACACCATCAGGTCTTTTCACTAATGGCATTCATGGGAGATAGTTTGATTTGCAGGTTCTTAAGTGCTTGATCCAAGTATTCCTTGTAGAAACTACATCAGGGGTGTCAAACTCAAGGTCCACGGGCCTCATCCAGCCCATGGGGTGCTATGATCTGGCCCACGACACCACCCTGAAAACAGCAAAGGATTGACCTGTGGTGCCTTTGCCAGCAAAAACGGAGCTTGGGAGGGCTGAGTGGCCTCCCTGGTCTCCGTTTTTGGCCACAATGGCCCCTGCAGTCCTCCGCCAGTGAAAACAGAGGTGGGGGGGCAGCCCCTAGGCTCCATTTTTGCTAACAGAGGGTTAGCAAAACAGACTAAAAACGAAAGGATGTTTCCCCTTTTGCATTCGAGCAAAAGAAGAAAAAGAAGGGAAGATGGGAAGAGAGCAAGGAAGGAAAAATAAAGCTAGGGGAAGAAAAAAGGAGAATGAAGAAGGAGGGAAGGAAGATTATAATGAGAGTGAAGGAGGGCCTGAGGGAAGTCCTGCCTTAGCACAGGTGTCCCCTCCCACACGAGTGATGCTGAATTGGCCACCACCACCCCAAGGTCAAGCACAACCCTGACGTGGCCCCTCAGTGAAATTGAGTTTAACAACCCTGATCTACATGTTCTGGAAAGGGACAAAGATAAGCCTTGATTGTTCCCCTTTCTTGCATAACTTGGTATGCCATTTATATCATTTCACTTCAGGTGGGCCTGGAGGACCAAGCTTGACAATAATGAAGGGCTGGAATCCTGAATCAACATTATGATAAATCTAATTTTGGTTTCCATTCCTATAGAAGTCAATCTTAAGGATACACAAGCATGCATTGAATGCAATACTCTGGATCATATGTAGCAATAGCATATTAAGAGTCAGACTGCCCTTTTGTGCTCTTCTTCCAGTTTCACTTATTCTTTTTGAGGCACAGTAACCTGAACTGCAGTGACTCAGTGGCTAAGACACTGAGCTTGTCAATCAGAAAGGTCAGCAGTTTGGTGGTTCGAATCCCTAGCGCCGGGTAACAGAGTGAGCTCCCGTTATTTGTCCTAGTTTCTGCCAACCTAGCAGTCTGAAAGCATGTAAAAATGCAAGTAGAAAAATAGGGAACACCTTTGGTGGGAAGGTAACAGCGTTCCGTGCACCTTTGGCATTTAGCCATGCCAGCCACATGACCACAGGGATATCTTCGGCAGCGCTGGCTCTTTGCCTTTGAAACAGAGATGATCACCGGCCCCTAAAGTCGGGAACGACTAGCACATATGTGCGCGGGGAACCTTTATCGTTAACCTGAACTGCATAATATATTATAGGGAACAACAAAATGGCAGCTGTGTTTTTATTTAGTTTCTTTTCTAGTGACCCTCACCATGCAATTTCTTTTAAAAAACAACAGCCATACTATGTCACAATATTTTCATTGATCTCTCCACTATTGCTCTAAATTAGTCTTTTCCTGGTGGTGAACCAGTACCAATGCTGACCCTTTCATCCAAACATCTAGTTTGGACTGGTTTTTGCCCCAACAGTTATGACTTCGTATTTGCTTGTCTGTCTGTCTGTCCTGTCTGTCATACATCATACATACAATTTTTATAGCCTTTCATCTCAGTCAATGATTCTGGGTGGCTTACAATTCAAAAAAACATGTTACAGTTAAAATATTAGAAATGTTTTAAAATATTAGCTGTATTCACCATTGTAATCTCAATTTTCCAAGTCTGAAAATTTCTGCTGAAGTTCTTAATTCCATTTGGGTGTGAGGAGGGAGGGAGGGGCTTAACTACAACAAATTATTTGATATATTTTGCAAACTTGGTTACTTCTCTTCTCATTTAGGACTCATCCCATATCACTTATGAGATGATAAAAATATTGGCCCAGTTTCCTAACATTTTATCCTGTTTCACTTCAGAATTGGAAGAAACTAAAGGCAATTTCACCATTACAACTACCTTATTTACAGCAGGGTAGTGTTGCACTGATAGACTAATATTTGTATCAGAAGAGAAACATTAAGTAAACATCACCCCAACTATATAACTCAAGAATACGTGCAATAAAGTACTATCAAAAAAGACAGAAGGTGTGATAAAACTCATTTTGATGCTTTTGAACATTAGCTATCTCCAGACAGAGCAGAAAACCTGAACTCTATGAAATATTTTTTTTAAAGAGTATCTGCTATGGATAGATAAAATGATATATCTGACAACAGTGGCCATCAGTATAGGCCAGTATTGCAAATTATAACAGCTACATAATTTGCATGGTAAAAAGACTACTGCATGTAGCAGAATTTGCACATCACCCTAAACCATGTTAAGTGCAACTTAGATAAGCCACAAATCTCCTATTGTCCACTTCTTCAGTACTTTTTGCTTTTCTGATTAAATTACAGATCGTTATTTTGTTAGATGTTAGTAATGGTTAATCTTAAAAAGCTTTAATATTTTTTCAACTTGTTTGGATTAACAAGCAAAAAAAAACATATACTTAACGTGTTAATCGTTTTATCAGTACAGACACTGACCATAATTTAAGCTTTTAATCTCCCAGCCACACAGAAAAGAGAGGCAGCCAAGCATTGTTCACTGTGGCTCATTTGGGTGGCAATAAACTATGGTGTAATATGACATACAGGTACATGCAATCTGATGCTCAAGCAAAATGCCTTTAAATCTTACAAAAAAGTACAAAAGATAAAGAAAATCCAATGAAGAAAAAAATAAAAATTTTAGCACTCCAACGGAATTATGTCTACTAGCTGAAGCGCAAGGAGATGAGGACACAACTTCGTTTTAAATGGCTCAGTTTCTAAGACCCAGAAAGAAACCAAAACAATTTCTTCACTCATAGCTATGAAATACCACACCTGAACTTTGCTTAATTTTATAAATATATGTTACCATAATTTGACTATATATGCAGGCACATGCCTAGTGAATGAAGAGTTGTTATTTTACCAAGGATTTCAGGAATCCAGATGACTATTACTCTGTGGGATTTCATCTGAGTAAGTAAACACCATGTTTTTCTTTCAATTCCTGAGCAGGTGGATTTCACTAATGAATAGTATTATTACCCTATGATTTTCACCCGAAGCTTGAGTTCTATTAAAACCTTCAATTTTATATCCTTTTTTTAAGGCTCAGTATTTTCAAAAACCGTCACACACGCACACATGTTGTGTATGTATGTACACACATACATATACACAGATACAAAGTTCTACATTAACACTTCATATGTAATTTAAAGCAGTTGGACATTTATAGTAAGAGAACAAAACATGCCTCTTTTTCCCCCTACTTATTTCTGAATTAACTTACTTTTATTCACAGGTGATACTTACATGTTTTAGCACTAGTTATTTCCCTATCCTACCCCATGGGTAGAAAAGTACCCACTTTCAAAACAGAGCAGAAGGCCATTACAATTACATTTCTATTCTACTTCCAAAATGCATGGTTCTTTTAAGAAAATGCCTTCAATTAACACAGTACTTAAACAGTGATGGTAAGTAATTGAATTTTAACTGTTCCAAAACTGAAAAGTTGAAAGCCATTAAGTGGTAATCAGGCCCACCCTACAGTTTTTACAGATTGCTTATGGTTAGCAAAAGGCTTTGGATTTGTTGAAAATGTTATCTAAATGCCAAGTTAAGAGTTTTTAGCATATGAATGCAATGAAGAGTGTATTGTAGATGCAAACTGCCTGTAAATAGATAAAAAGTATAAAAGTGAATTAAAGCATTGTAGAAAAGATAGCACCTCTGGTAACTTCCTGAAAGGAATTACCCCAATAATCCAAATAGGAGTCTTGGATCCAAATAGATCTATAGCAATATTGTTTCAAAGAAACCACACACCATCATCACTATACAAATCACTGTAGGTGATGGTTCCAAAAACAGGCCCTGTGCTAGAGGGTATAGCAGATTTTAATGGCTTGAATTAGCAAAGTGACTGGAAAAATAACAATTGATAGCTAAAATACCATTAAGAGGTACTGTATTTTTTATTAGATTTAAAGAAATATTTAAGGTTTTCTTCCTATGAGGAAAAATATGCCCATTTCAGACCAATGACCCTGCAATGTTCTTCTATATAAACTAACACAAGAGACTGTGTATAAAGATACAAATCTTGCTATTCCAGGAAGTAACAATGTCAGAAATGCCTACAACATTTTGTTTCCCAACCAGACCATGCCAATCCAGCCATTTTGGTAGCTTTCTAGAGGTTCCTCCTCCTTCCCCACCTCCAGAAACCAGCTTGGCATCATCCAGAGAAACAGAATGCTCTGGCATTCACCAGAATACTTTGTTCCCAGAGCAGTTGTGTACATCCATTCATTAATGAATTGTATTCTTTCATATTATATTAGGATTATACATTTTAACTTACAAATCGAGTACAGTACTTGAAGCATGAGTATTTTACAACAATGCAAGATGTGTAAAGTTGGAAGATGTTGCTGATTCTGTACTAGTGCTATATGATATTATGTTGAACATGCGGCCTTTTACAGTATATGAAGTTTTTAACTTGGATTCACTTCACTTGATTAAAGGGATTCTGATATTGGTACTTTAACAATAAATTTTACATTTAGAAACAGATTAGGGAGACTAATTTCCCAATCGTTGCAAAGGTTCACCTCTCCTTATGGTAAACTTCAGAATGAGACATGTCTAAAACCACCTTCTTCCCCACCACCATTGCCAAGCACATGCCAACTAGAGCAATTCAAATCAGAAAACAAGCATTTGGCAAAGTGACTGGCTAGCTAGCTTGCCACACCAGCCTACTAGTCAACTTTGTGCACAACTACACTACACAAGCATACCTGCAGCTAGAGGGATAGCACTGCTACTTCTGAAGTCTTCTTCTGCCGTGTTTCTGGGCCAATTCTTCTCTTTCAAGTCATGCACGGCATTATCAAAAGACACAACTTTGCTGGACAAGGTGTCTTCACCAACCAAGGGAGGAAATTTGCTATTAGACTCAAGTAGAGAAGAAAAGTCTCCCGGCTGAGAAGCTTCAAGTGACTCCAACTGAGAAGAGCCTTTCGCTTGTGACACGTTCTTGGAAGAAACTGGCAAAGATTCTTCATCACTGTCAAATCCAAATGGATCTTCTATTGCTTCCACTTCTACTTTGGGTTTCTTAGGGATCTCGGAAATATCTGGCTTGCTGTTGGGCCTCTTCTGACCTAGCTTGGCCATAAAGGTAGTTTCTCCCCATTTTGTACTAAGAGTGGTCCTTTTGTTCGAAAAAACTTCATCAAATTTTGAATTGCCATTACCACCTTTCCTGCTATATGTCTTCCCAAATCTGGATGTCATTTTGACGCCTGTTTCATATTCTCTGTGGAAAGAAAAAAATTGCTTTAAAATACAATTTCAATTTTATTTAAAAGAACATTCACATATTTCACATTTTAAAATGGTGAACTGGCATTTTGAAGCTGCATTAAAAAAACCACTCAAGAGGTGATGAAACTACCCAAAATAAAGGCACGGTTCTTTGCATGTTGCCTGGACAAATAGAAAATGTCCACAAGTTGTTTTGAAGAAGTTTGCTTTCCCCCAAAAGTATGGCATATAATATCAAGAAAAAATTGTAAATGATTTTTTGTTGACATAAGACCATTTTTATCTATCGCTGAAAACTCTAACCACTCCCTATATATAAATCAATATTGCAAGACAAAGAGAAGAAAACAGCTGAAGATGAGGGAACTGTTCCATATTTTAATGTCTCTTACAGGTGCAAGTGTTTTTATAGTGAATATAAGCCAATGCCATCTGTCAAATTTCATCAACCCTGATACAAGGATAAAGAAAACATGTCCTCCCTGCCCCCAAATACTGTGGATATTAATAAGGAATTTGAGAATGTTACATATAATAAATGACTTTGGTTCTTCATCCAGGATATTTTCACAGATAAAAATGGACAACTGTTTATGGCTAGGCTTATCTCAGCTGGCCATTCTCATGTCCTCATAAACTAGCCTACATAATGAATGGATACATATATATATAGTATATAGTTAATGTATACTTCGATTTGTAATGTGATCCCAGAGAAGTGTGTTAAATGATAACTGGGGTAAACAAATCCTGTGAATACAGCCCATATTTGTTAATACATTATCCCACACAAACACTCCGAGTCATCTCCAAAGTAGAGTATATTGAAAAGTAGAGCCAACTGTCGAGGCAATACAATTATGACTGATTATTGCCAGACTACAAAGAGAATCACACTTTTTTCACCAGTTTCAACTTAAAAAATGGTTTATGTATAAAACCTATCTTAAGAATACTCTGAGACTATTTGACTAAAGAGCACAAACATTAACAAGCTTAACCTAAAGGCATATTTAGATACTTGAATGTTAACTAGATTACAGTATTTACAATACAGAAGATCCAGTTAGACCACTGGCTTTCTACCTGAAAACACACCTACTGTACTTGTTCATTGTACAATTTTTCTGAACCTGAATGCTCAAGATGCATTAAAATGCATCAAAACTTTCTTGATATTAAGATAGTGGGATCGGGGTGATCTGGAGATGTTTTGTACAAAAAAAAAGACAGGTCCCATGTGAACAGGTCCCATGTGATCTGTACTTGTATAAGGAACTAATATGGGAGATAGGAACACTGGTGGCATTCATCAACGTATTTTAGCAATGGCTGCCAAATGATTTTTCTCATCAAGGAAGTCTACTGTCAGGAGACATGGCCAAGTGTAATATTACTGGGAAGGAAAAAAAACCAAGAGTGAACCAGAAGCTGCTATAGCAAGCAGCCAAGGAATCTACCTACTTCACATGGGCTATAAGATGTTGATTAACAACTGGTATTTACATTTCAAAACTAAAAAGCGGGGACATCTCTGAATCGTTTATCTATTCCTTTTTCCCAGTAAGCTTTGATCATAACAATCCCGGTCCTGTCACTTCACTATATTTAACTCCCTTCATTCCAATATTGCCCACAATTGGATCCTGTCCCTGACTGAGAACCAGTTTGCAGCTCCACTGGCTTTCCCTCATTGTATCTTATTCTATCATCCCCACGCTCCGGATTTTCACTGGTAGGAATAATTTCAAGAAACCCAAGATCTGCCAGGGCAAAACTTCAGTCAGCCTCTGCAGACTTAACATTGAGGGAGGGAGAGAGAGAGAGACACCTATTATCTTTTCTCCCCCTACAATTAGGTCTAATTAGGCTATGAAGTTTCAGGCTCAGCTAGAGCCTTAAATTAGACAAGCCTTGTCTAAAATGACTCCCTTAACCCAACATTGGGAGAAGCTGGGAGTAACTAAAGGGATTTTCCTTCGTTCCTTCGCTTCCCTCTCTTCCTTCCTTCCCCTGCTTCCCTCTCTCCTTAATTTCCTTCACTCCCTACCTTCCTTTATTCCTTCCTCTGCTTCCCTCCCCCCCTATCTTCCTTCCTCTTTCAGTTTTCCTTTGTCATGGATATACTCGGCCAGGCATCGAACATCAACAACCACAACCCTGCCAAGAAAGTTGTCTTACACCAAGTGTTGAATGAAGCCAGAATTAATCTCGCCAGATCAAAGCCACTAAAGTCGCATACGGGATCCCATCCCCGTCTTTTTTAAAAAAAGAGGGCGGGGGGGGAGAGAAAGGTGCGGCTAATGGGGGCCTCGACAGCCCCCCCCCGCCAGGGAAAGGGCCCAGATCAAGGGCGGCCCTCCGTTCCCGATCCAGGCCAGGCCGCCTCCCCGCTGGGGGAGAACCACGGGTATGTGTGTGTTTGGGGCGGGGGTCTTTGGGGAGAGGAGGCCACCAGGAAATTCCGCCTGACGGGCTGATCCGGGCCCGGGGCAGCCCTCACCCGGCCATTTCCGCCCCCAGCGCCTGCGTGGCTTTCCGCCGACAGACGCGCCTTCCGCCTCCATCCCCGGCCGAGGAGCAGCGTCGCCTCGTCCCGGGCAGGCCACGCTGATCCCCTCCCTTCAGCCAGGAGGAGGCCGGCGAGGACCCGAGGGGACCGTGCCGCCTAGCTTACCTCGGGAGGCCCGGGAGCAGCGGCGGGCAGGGCCTCCTCAGCCGCCGCCGGGGCCGAGCGACCCTCCGCGGCCCGCCTAGGGCGGGAGAACGCGGCGTCGCCTCCGCCGCCCCCTGCGCCGCCGCTTCCTGCGCGCCGGGGGGAGGACGACGACTACGATGGCGGCGGCACTGCGAGCAGGGCCCTGGACCATCGCGCCGCCATTTGCCCCCGCTGCTTCCGTCACGGAGCGCCGCCCCCCGGCCCGGATGCCGCCAATCCGCGCGAGCCTTACTAAGCCCGCCTGACGGGCCCGCGCCGCGCCTGCGCAACGCCTCACGGCGGGGCGCGGCCGAGCCCCAACGCGCATGTCAGCCCCGGAGGCTGCTAGGAATTGTAGGCGGCAGGCGATGGCTATGCTGACTCAGCGCCCGGGAGGCTGGGAAGAGGAGCTGGCCGCGTTCTCTTCCCTCCCCACACACACTTGGCTTCACAGTTCGGCCTGGCGGCCTGATTGATGAGGCCTCCTTTTTGGAAGCACTTTTGGCTTCCACCAGTGGCCTACACCACTAGGCTTTTCTTGTGGTCTCCGATCCAAATTTATAGAGTAGAATAGGGAATAGAATAGAATAAGGAGTAGAGTAGAGTAGGGAATAGAATAAGGAATAGAATATAGAATAGCCATGGTGGTGCAATCTGTAGAGTGCTGTGCTTAGAGTGCAGCTGCCTGCAATTAACTGCAGTTCAAATCTTACCAGGCTCAAGGTCGACTCAGCCTTCCATCCTTCTGAGGTAGGTAAAATGAGAACCCAAAAT